>JRUC01000242.1:0-28754 GCA_000806385.1 Leptographium procerum
CCCCAAAAAGACCCGTCGATCGAAGGCGGCTTCAAATGGCCCCCCTGGTATTTGACGCCCCTGCCCCTTCGGAACCCTAGCTATAGGATAGGGGTAGAAAGGACGGACCAAGAACGAGAGCAGAAAGAAGAAAGAAGAAAGTGCGAGTAAAAATAAGTACCGGAACAAAAAGGTCACGGAGGCAGCAAGGACGCAAGACGGCCGGCTCTGGTCACTTTTTTCACGGCCGTGTCTAGATGTCCACAATCACGTTCGGTCTTGTTCCCCTTAAAAAACCGAGCTGGCCCCTCTCACTCGCACCGCATCGCACGCATATGCTAGCCCTCTTACCTCTCGGCCGTGTCAACGTACACAGGATTCGCCCAGTCGCCTTGTGACAGACGGCATTGTGAAGATCTGCTCAACCGGCACGCTGCCCGCTATCTGTTGCCTGCTGGCTGCCCCGGCTGGCTTCAACTCGGCTTCGACTCGGCTCCGATTCGGCTTCTCCCTGGTGCCTGCTGCTCTCGACTGTATCATACCGTGACAGGGTGTTCGTGCCGGCGCTATACGCCGGGTGGATCAGAGAACGTTCCAGCGCCTTGTCCTGTCTGCCGCCGGTGGGTGGCCGGTGAGCAGACAAAAGCATGGCCGAGCCCGCCTCTGAGAGCAGGACCGAAGCGGAGGTGCCAAAGGCCGCCAAGGACAGGAATTGCCCTTACTGTGGTCAGGCCTTCACCTCCTCCTCGCTCGGACGCCACCTGGACCTCTACATTAAGGAGCGAAACCCAAAGAAGCCGGACGGTCTTCACGATGTCGACGAGATCCGGAAGATGCGAGGCAATGTCACACGCCGCCACATGAAGACATCTCTTGGTCGCCGGCACACGTCAACGCCTGCCTGCACCCCGAATGCACTCTCGAAAAAGGACTCTGTCTCGGACATTAATTCTTCAGCTGCCCCGTCGCCTGCCGCGGCGAAAGAGGCCAGAAGCCCCGACCCGGCCTCAGTGTATCCGTTGGCAGCACGCTGGGAGGCCACCGGTGTCATCAACGAGGTCCTAGCGCGGTCGCCGGATGACAGCGGCAGGAATGAGGCGTCCAGACTCAATAATGACGTGGATTTGCGTCTCAACGGCTTCGCAAGCCGCCCGTCAGTGCCGGCTATCGGCCGACCGGGCTCCAAGGTCGAATGGGACATGAAGCAGAAGATGCAGGATGCCGTAGACACGGCCAGGGCAGCCAAACTAGCCCTGAGGGAGCTTCTTGGCTCCTGGCGCTCAGCAAAGTAGGTTGGCCCCTTTTACCTGCTGCATGTGTGCTTCTCTTCCCCTTCTCCTCCGCTGCTGACACTGCATGACTCAGGCTACAGATTGACCTCGGCTCGTCACCTTTTGATTTTGACCCGTTGTCGATGAACTTTCCTGCGCTCACCCTGCAGTGTCTCCGACCTGCGCCGACATTATTCGCATCCACTCTGCACCCAACACCGTCGTCCTGGTCGACTACACCGCCAGGATCAAGTCAATACGAAGCCCTGAAGGCTTTCTTCAAGGAGGAGTTCCGCAGGTGGAAGGTAAAATGCGCGGCAGCTACCACGGCGGCATTCGAGGAACTGAAGTATCCGCCAGCAGCGTCCCTGCAGCAGCAGGACAGAGCTGAGGCCGTGGAGCGTGCAGAAAAGCGTGCGGAGACCCTAGAGCTCGAGGCGGCAGAGCACCTGGAAGCCACGTTTGCGGCGTGGGCAGGGCTTCCACCAGAGCGACAGACGGAGCTGTGGGTGCTAGAGCTTGCTCGGGGGGTGGCGACCAAGCAGGCAGAGCTCGATACGATGACACACGGGCAACACAGCCTGAACCAGGAGGTTTCGAATCTAAAGTCCCAGATCGAGCAGCTCAACCGCCTCCAGCAGCCGCGCGAGTACAAGATCGTACCGCCGATGACGATCCCAATGAGCGAGAAGCTGATAATGCTTCTTCAAGACGAGGCTGTCACCCACAGTCGCCGCACGATCGGCTGGGATATCGACGACCGGAATTCTGACCTGGACGCGCTGCTGTCCGTTGCCGTCGACCGCTGGAAGAGTGTCGTCGTCTCGGCACGGTCAGCCAACCGAACCATGGCTCCGCAGAGGCCGCTCGATGTAGCGGCCAGTCGAAGCCAAATGACACCTACGGCCGGGGGAAGCAGCTCATTGGCGCCACCCTCGGCCTCCAACAAGTCTGCCACGCCGTCTCTCGGCTCACCACAGCAGGCTTGGCATCATCAGCAGCCACTGCCACGGCCCGGCGTTCCAATATTGGTTCCACAAGCGGCCGCCACAGCACCGACCGCGCTGATGGAAACCGCCGCGCGGCAGTCGCAGAAGGAAGCTGAACGGAAACAAGCCACGCAGCAGCAGCGGCAGCACCTCCAGCAGTCACAGCACCTCCAGCAGCACCAACAACTAATACCACCGACGCAGCATATGCCGCCGATTCAAGCAGTGGAAGCCACCGCACAGGTCACCGTGCAAGTGCAGCACCAACTGCCGCCACAGATAGGAGACGGGACCGACGACGAAGCATTAGAAGACGACGAAGACGACGACGACGACGACGACGACGAGATGAGCGACAAGGATGCAGATGCTGAGATGGAAGACGGCGACGAGTTTGCCCATATGCACACGCCTATATCGCGGTCCATGCCCGCTGCCGTTACTGCTCCTCCTCTTACACAACAGCAGCTGCTCCCGACGCCGCCGATAGAGCACGGACAGCAGATGATGCCACAGCTCAAAGTGCCGCGAACACGCGTCCCAATACAACAACAGCCTCTCTCGATGGTAGCTAACACTTCTATCGGCCTGGGGGACATGCAGCCAAATACCAGCCGGTCGGTAGCAGGGGTGCACGGACACTCGCCGGGGCACCACGTCATGCACCAAGCCGACATGGGTCTCGCGATGTCCGCCATGGGGGGTGACTCTATGTTCATGGAATAAAGGATATATGGAGGGGCTTCGCCCAAGCTCGTCGAAGCGAAGCTGAACAAGTACAGATAAACGGACAGCGGGAGTAATCATGTTATCTTACAAAAAGGCGTCATTTTCTCGGGCTTTTGTAGCCTGTTCGGGCCTCAAGGTTTCCACAGCTCTTTTTCTTGGTAGGGGGAGTGAGGACGGAGGAGGCAATCCGCCGGTGTCTGTTTTTTTTCTCTTCTAATGTGTAAGGGCTCATTTGGTGTTTTGGAGTGAACAGCCTGCGCAATCATGATGCAGTCGCCACATTTTCCATGTTTACCTGTTTTACCCCTTCTAAACTGCCTTCTCTGTCTCTGGTATCTTATATCCTGCTCTTTCTTGAAGCCTCCCATTTGTGAGATGCCATGCCTAAATTTCAAAACGAACGGACCTCTGGAAACGGCATAGGATCGCGGCAGTGTTTCGAAAACTGACGTCTGGATATGATATAAGCATAAGCACGAGATTCACGGCGTGCCAGTCTCACACGCGCAAGCTGTGACAGGCAAAGAGCCGGGTCCCCAGGACCTTCCTCTCTCCCTTGATAATCTGCAGATCCAAAGGTCTCAGAAAGGCACGAGCGAGACAAATTGAATCGGCCCACTTTTCCGCATTTTTGCCCTGCCATTTTTTGTCAGTGACTCAACCCCGCCAAAAAATTTAGCTGATCTTCTTTCGAGCCCCTCGCCGATAACAGCACACAAATGTCCACCAGCGTCCACGACGGAGACGTTAGATTTCGGTTTACCGTCCACAATTTACATCTTGCAGCCCAGAATTATCAAGAAAGAAAGCCAATACAATTTACAATGGCGGACTCGGAGGCCCCAGCTCAGCCCCCGGCACAAGCTGCTGGAGACCTGCACCTGGACGAGGTGACAGGCGAAAGAGTGGGTGCCTTTGGAATGAGACGACTTGAGTGAGACGACTGAGAAACAGAGCAAATTGGGCTAACGGGAACTCAAACAACATTGCAGGTTTCGAAGACGGAGCTCAAGCGCCGCCAGAAGCAGCGGCAGAGGGACGAGAAGAAGCAGCAGAAGGCGGCCGAGGTATCGGCCACGGCGCCCAAGAAGACAGCCGGCCCGGTGCCGATCGTCGAGAAGGACCTCGATCCTCGCGAATACTACAAGATCCGATGCCGGCAGGTCAAGGAGCTGCTCGACACCAACGAGCCAAACCCTTACCCGCACAAGTTCCAGGTCAACTACGACACGTACAACTTCGCACGCGACTTCGAGCACCTCAAGTCGGGCGAGGTTGACAAGACGCGGGAGCTGCGCGTGGCTGGCCGGATCTTCACCACGCGGCGGTCGGGCGTGAAGCTGATCTTCTACGACATCCGCACGGGCGCCGACACCAAGTCCATCGGCAACCGCCTGCAGGTCATGTGCCAGGCCCAGAACGTCAAGGAGGACGGCGTGTCCTTTGACAAGCAGCACGCCCACCTGGCCCGTGGCGACATTGTCGGCATCGTTGGCTGGCCGGGTCGCACGGCACCCAAGAGCCGGCTGGAGAAGGGCGAGCAGGGCGAGCTCTCCATCATGGCCTCGGAGATCGTGCTGCTGTCGCCGTCGCTGCACATCCTGCCGACCGAGTACTACGGCTTCAAGGACCACGAGCAGCGCTTCCGCGCGCGCTACCTCGACCTGCTCTTCAACGACGCCTCGCGCGAGACGCTCTGGAAGCGCAGCAAGATGATCAAGTACATCCGCGACTTCTTCAGCTCCCGCGAGTTCGTCGAGGTCGAGACGCCCACGCTTGCGGCCATTGCCGGTGGCGCCACGGCCCTGCCCTTCACCACGCACCACAACTCGCTGAACCGCGATCTGTACATGCGCATTGCCCCCGAGCTGTACCTCAAGATGCTCATTGTCGGCGGCTTCAACAAGGTCTTTGAGCTGGGCAAGAACTTCCGCAACGAGGGCATCGACCTGACGCACAGCCCCGAGTACACTAGCATTGAGTTCTATGCCGCTTACTACGACGTCTACGACGTCATGGCTATGACCGAGGAGCTTGTGTCCGGCCTGGTGAAGGACCTAACCGGCTCGTACAAGACCACTTTCACCACTCAGCATGGTGAGACGTACGAGGTCAACTGGGAGGCGCCATGGAGGCGCATTGACATGATCCCAGAGCTTGAGAAGATGTGCGTCCCTCTTGCCTCTTTTTTTTTCTCCTTCTTTTCTCTTGTGTTCCGCGCCTTTACTGACTGTGGGTGGGTTTCTGCGAGTAGCACCGGCAAGACGTTCCCGCCCGGAGACGAGCTTCACACAGATGAGACAAACAAGTTTTTCCGGGATCTTCTCCAGGAGCTGAAGATCGAATGCCCTCCGGTAAGTTCTATGCAACCGCTAAAGTAATCCTGCAACCGCACTTTGCAACAGTTTCTAATGGTGGATGATGTGCAGCCCTTGACCAACGCTCGCATGCTCGACACTCTTGTTGGAGAGTATCTCGAGCCTCAGTGCATTTCCCGTGAGTTTTGAAATCCGTCGCCGCAGCATGAGCTTGTCGTGTTAATCAGGAGATACTAACTGCTTCTCCAGCCGGATTCATCCTGAACCACCCACAGATGGTTTGTTTGCTTTGTCTTGCCTGATCCTTGCGTGGCCGAGATGCGACAGAGTTCTAACGAAGTTACCTTTTTTTTTTTTTTTTTTTTGGCAGATGTCTCCTCTGGCCAAGTACCACCGAGACCGCAAGGGTCTTTGCGAGCGGTTTGAAGCCTTTGTAAGACAAGACACCGAAAAATTGCAGCGTGCTGCCGCACTAGCAAGGGAGCATGGACTAACAGCCTGTCTTTTGGGGTGATTAGGTCTGCAAGAAGGAAATTGCAAACGCATACACAGAGGTAAGAAAAAAAGAACACAAATTAAGGACGGCTTCCGACATCTATCTGACGCGGCAACAGTTGAACAATCCGTTCGATCAGCGGATGCGATTCGAAGAGCAGGCACGGCAGAAGGCCCAGGGTGACGATGAGGCCCAGCTGGTTGACGAGAACTTCCTCCGAGCACTGGAGTACGGCCTGCCGCCGACTGGCGGCTGGGGTCTAGGTAAGCCTTTGCCAATGAGAGCCTGCCATGGGGGTTTTGCAACCGTGATGCTGACATAAGCAGGAATTGACCGCCTGGCCATGTTCTTAACGAACAACTATGCGATCCGGGAGGTGATCTCGTTTCCGATGCTGAAGGAGGACAAGCCGGGCTCGACGGAGAAGTTTGCTGCTGAAGAGGTGGACGTGACTCCTGTTCCGGAAGAGGGCATCGGTCAGTTTGCACTTCCTTTTTTTTCTTTTTTCTTTGCTGAAACAGCGTCTAACATTAACAGGCCACAAATAAATGGTTGGGACTGCATTCCCTCGCGAGCCGAAAAAGTTGGACTGGAGAGGCTGGCATGGCTAGACTACGTTACTGCTGTTGTCTTGTATCTTTGGACTAGTTATTGAGCGAGGACAACGCTCTATTGGGAACAGACAAAAGGGGGGCATGTGCATGGAGAGGAGAGGCATGGGAACATGGGGTCATACGAGGATATGGAACACGGGGATACGGGGAATAACGCACACCAATATGCGGTTGAAAGGAAAGGAAGCCACTGTTCTCTTTTCAAAAGTGACAACATATCGTTACAAGAAAGGGGTCTAGGTGGAGAGAGCTATCATTTAGATACAACAAAGAGAGAGAGAGAGGAAAAAAAAGAATGATGAAAAAGAAAAGAAAAAGATGTTGGTTGCGATTATAGTTTTGAGGCCACCCGGGATGTGCTGCCAGTGGACTGCGAGGTCTTTGCCAGCTGCCTCTGAATCATGCGCAGGCTGGACTTGGGGATGCGCAGACGGTGGACCAGCACAAGTGCGCCGGTCAGGAGGGCCAAGCTACCGGCCTGGTGGGTGGCAGCAAGGTGGGTGGGCACCATGTAGATGAGGGTGGAGATGCCCAGGGCAACCTGAGCGCAGACGAGGTGGACGAGGCCGGTTGTGCCGCGCTTGGCGTTGGATGGCAGGAGGGCAGCGAATTGGCCGCGGCGGGCGTAGACGAAGAGGGCCAGGACGGAGAAGAAGGTGGTGGTGGCGAGGATGCGGTGGTCGAGCTGGACGAGCGAGGGGTTTTCGAGCATGTTGCGCCACCAGAGGTCGGCGTGGTCGGGCTTGCGGGCGTAGTGGGCATCCCACAGCTCGTCCTTAGGCGGCGTGAGGCCGACGCCCATCATGGGGAACTCGTTGTAGATGAGACCGGCATCGAGGCCGGCGACCAGTGCGCCGGACATGGCGGTGAGGAAGATGAGCGCGGTGAGGGCGGTGACGGAGCGGCGGAAGGGGCGCAGGGCCGGCAGAGCCAAGGTGGCAGCAAGGCGGGAGGCGGCGGCCGGGTCGGCACGAAGGCGGATGTCGCGCAGGACGGCGAGGCCGGCCATCAGCATCCACGAATAGCACACAAAGGCGGCAGCCAGGTGGGTGGTCAGGCGGTACTGGGAAACGCGCGGGGGCTGAGCTCCGGGGGCGAACAGCTCTTCGCGGAGACCGGAGCTAACCATCCACCAGCCGATGAAGCCTTGGAAGCCGATGAGACTGGCGATGCCGAACAGTTGCCAGGCTATAGGCTTGGAGACGCGGCGGCGCAGGACGAAGTAGACAGCGGGAGCGACAAAGGTGAGGCCGATAAGGCGGCCCCAGAGGCGGTGGGACCACTCCATAAAGTAGATCTTCTTGAACTCTTCCAAATTCATGTGTGGGTTCAGCCGGGCATATTCGGGGCTGGCCTTGTACCTGGTAAACTCAGCCTCCCAGTCGGCTTCTGAGCGAGGAGGGAGGGCGCCGGTGACAGGACGCCACTCGGTGATGCTGAGGCTATTTGGGATGTTAGTGAAAGGAGGGGGGGCAAGGATACATCTCATAAAAGGGGAAGAAAAAAGAGAAGAAAGAAGAGAAGAAAGAAGAGAAGAAAGAAGAGAAGAAAGAAGCTCATCCTTACCCAGATTCAGTCAGACGTGTCAGGCCGCCCCAGACAACGATACCAAAGACGCTGACAGCACTGCCAATAAGCCAGTATGCAACCGCCTTTGACGACGTCTCTGGAAACGAGCTCGACTTGGCTGGGCCGGTCGTGGAAGCGGCTTCGGAGGCCTCGGCTGTATCGGCGGCCGCGGTTGCCAGAGACCTCGATAGAGACGTCGCCCTCTCATTCTGGGCAAAGAAGCCGAAGCCGCGCAACGGCGCCGTGGCAGCACGGCCGTCGTGGCGGCGGGCCGTTGCTGCCACGGTAGACCTTAAGCGACTCTGGAAAGCCGACGGCTGCCACAGCTGCTGCAGCTTCGACAGCTGAGGCGCCTGCTGGTTGCGCAGACATTTGCTGCAGGGCACCGGTACCCTTGCAGACAGGACCATCGTCCTCCGCAGACCCGTCTGGAAAAAAGCCATCGGAGCAGCGAGTCAGACAAGGAAAGCCTGCAAACGGACACACGTTTGGAAAGAGAGGCTCTCGTGGCACGATAAAAATCAGACATCGTCAGACCACAATCATTTACCGCCACTAACACAACGACAATTAATCAGCATCGCTATATGCAACTAAGGGATGTGTGGTCCACACCTCGAGAGCTGCATACACTCGAGATGCGATTCAATCGCACACGAACGTATTGTACGGCGTCACTCTTCAATTCTCGTACGAGTAGTCATTTTACAGGCAGTCAAAGAGCAGATGCTGTTGGGCTTGGGCTTCTGCTCTCCTCCTGCATGAGCCATCATGGCGTTTCCATTTCCGTACAGCAGAAACGAAGCGAGGGAGAGGTCGTCTGCACCCGGCTAACAAAGAGAGCGGCTGAAAGCAATTCCAGGATGCAAAGCCAGCCATACAAAGGAGGCACCTCCCACGTGTTTGCCGTACACTTTATAGTACAGATGCTCGCGCGCAATTTTGGCGTTTCTGTGTTTGCTGTTCTTGCCAACGTACTACTGTTCGTACAGTGCGACGCCGAAAGAACGCAGCAATACATCGTCCCATCGTCCTATCGTCCCATCGTCGCCATGGCCTGCCTGCTGGACGTGGTGGCTCACCGCGACGACTACGTCGCCGAGACGCTTCCCGAGGCCCAGGAGTGGCTGCCCGTGCAGCGCAAGGCAGACGGGCAGCGATTTGTCGGCCAGATCATTTCTCGCCGCAGCCATGCCCAGGCGGCACCTTCAGGGGGAGGAGGAAGGGGAGGAAGGGGAGGCACCGACGGCAGCGGGCAGCCCTGGCTGGACAGCCTGCTCGCCAGCGGCCACCTCAACGGCAGGGCTGACCTTCCCGGCGGAGACACGTTCCACGACGCTTTGCAGCGGCTTCTGAGCCACGAGAACCTCGTGTCGATCCAGGCCTTTGCCGCCGTCCAGAATCCCGGAAGTACCGCAGCAGAGGCATTGGCAGTGGCCCTGTGGGACTGGTGCGATGCCGGCACGCTGGACGGGCTGCTTCAGGACCTGCCGCTCATGGCCAGGACGGGCCTGTACCGGGGTGCAGCTGGCAGCCTGGACCAGGGCACCACCCATCTGCCCGAGTCGCTGTGCTGGCATGTCGTGCGCTCCGTGCTGCGGGCACTCGCCTGGCTGCACGATGGCGGCCAGCTGCAGGAAGACTGGATGCCGGTCCTGCACAACGCCGTGCTGCCGGCCAACATCTTCTTCCAGCACCCGCGCGGTCGCGAGACGTACGGCACATGCAAGCTGGGCAACTATTCCAAATGCTTCGTGTCGGGCCACATCACTGGGCCGCACACGCGGAAATCCCTGGCCATGGAGCCACCGTTCGCCATAGCGGCTTCTGTGCGTCGTTCCTTAACCGCTCCCGCCTCTCTTGGATCCCTCTGCTGACAGGCTCTGTAGCAACAGAATAATAGCACTGTGCCCCTGTTTACCGACCGCCTGCTAACGCGCGGCACCGACATTGGCGCTCTCGGTGAGGTGCTCCACCATATGATGGCCGGCCAGCCGTGGATGAGCGCGCACGATAAGAGCAATCGCCAGCGCTACAACGCCCGCCTCAAGGAGCTGATGCAGCAGCTCGAAAAAGACGCTGCAGAAGACCGGGACGCTGCGGAAGACGGCAACGAGGGGTATACGCGCCATCTGAAGACGCTCAGGCGGGACTTGCTCCGCTTTACCGATGACCAGGGCTATCATGCCGGGGCTGGGATAGCGGCCACGCTGCTCCAGCAGTCGCAGCGCGGCTTCGAAGCGTGGTGCAGCAGCACTGCGGACGGCCAGCAGTACGTCGACATCTCAGAGGGATCCTAAAGCGCTGGAAGTGGAGGAAGCGATGACAAGATGAAGCAAGGAAGCAAGGGAAGCAAGGAAGTGAGGAAGTGAGGAAGCGATGGAACAAATGTCTGCAACTATGACGTAGGCCGGTGCAGGACAGCACTTCTCTCGTCTTAGCGCGATTTTCTGTCGCAAAGGGGAAAAAACCCCCCCCCCCAAAAAAAACCTTTTGCGTGAGAGATTCCGTAATACACTTTCTTCACATGGTAGCAAAATGCTTGTGCACGTACAGAACTCCTATTCGTGCGCTATTACCTCCTTTTTTGTTTTGTTTTACTGCAGAATGCGACGCTACATTAGTGCTCGCTTCGCTTGCGGGGGTGGATCAGCCGCTAAAATTACAGCGGCTGGTGGAACTGTCACACAGGCCTGTCTGATAAGAAGAGCGCTTTAATTAGGGGACACCTTTCTGCCCGCTCTGGTCTGGCCATCTCGTAATTGGAGATACGCATTTCAACGCCCTCATCGACCTCGTCCTGGGCTCTAATAGCCACACTGCCGCACCACCGCGCGCCGCGAACCGCTTCCAAGGCAGTCGAGGAACGGTCCGTCGGCGCTCGCTTGCTTTCTTGCTGCTTATCTCCTGTCTCTCCATCGGTCGCGCGCGCTTTCCCACCCCTTTTCGCCATCGCTTTCTCTGCTGTTTTTCTCTGCTGTTTTCCTCTGCTCTCCTCGTCTTCTCTCCTCCTCCTCTTCTCGTCTTCCCCTCCTCTCTTCGTCTTCTTATCTTTTCCTCCTCTCCTCCGTTTTCTTCGCCCCTCCTCCTCCCCCCCCTCGTCATGGCATACCCACCTACTCCTCCTTTGCTCCTCACCCGGCGGCTCTCCTCATTTCTGCACTCGGCCCTCACAACGCTCCAGGAGCAGCAGCAGCAGCAGCAGCAGCAGCAACACCACCACCAACCGGCGCTGCAGACGGCCCTTCTGATCACCCCATCCGGAAAACTGCTCGCGTACGAGTCGCCCGTCGCCGTGCACACCCTGCGCACCCAGTCATCTGTGGCGGCATCGCTCTGGGCCATCCATGCGACCTCGTCACTTTCCGTGGCTGTCGCCCTAGGACAAGAACCCCTTCATCCCGCTACCCCCGCCTCCACCTCCACGCTCACGTCCACCTCTGCCGCTGCAGGCGAAACCGATCCTCCCGCTGTCTCGACCGCATCCTCAGCTGCCGAAAACGCCCTTGCCGACACCGACGACGACGGCCGGCGACGGTATGACGATAGCAGCATACCCGTCAGCATCGCAGCGAGCTTCAACGGAGGCGCCGTCTTTGTCGTTCGTCGCCTGCGCTGCGGCCTGCTGTTCGCCTGCGCAACTCCTCCGCCAGATACTTCCTCTCGTCCTACCACCGCCTCCAGTCCAAATCCTGCAGCACCTGCAGCAGCAGCCCTGGCACCCACCGCCGACGCCCACTCTCTACTGCTCCCTCGGCTAGCAACCACGGGGAAGCCCATATCCGCCGCCTCATCAGCAGCATCACACTCCCAGCAGACGACAGCTGCGTCATCCGCCATCGCCGGCAACATGACTGCAGGCGCGCTAGATATCAGCAACTTGGCAGCGCCGACCGGCGCCGACAACGGAAGGCCTGGCACGGCGACTGATGCAGCCTCGATCATAACCACCGGGACAACAACCACAGCTAGCGCTGCTGGCGGCCTTGTAGGCGGCAGCAGCTCTGTGGCGGCAACGGTGGCCATCGCACGACGGCAGGTTGAGGAATTGGCACGGCTACTGGACGAGAAGCTCGGCGCACTCTCCGTACCTGAAGAAAACATCGGCGTCAACGGGTTTCGATGAGGAACGTGGCTGAAACAGCCCACAAAAGATACATGCACGTACCGGAGCATACCTGGAGAGTAGGATTAGGAGGAGTGAGGAAGTAGGAAGGATGCGTGTGATAAGAGTACGAGGTCGCTACAGCTGCACGAGGCCTGCTAGGCCCTTTCTCACGGGCACACTTGTTGTCAGGCTCAACGCCAAATGTATTTAATGTATAGAGTATTATGTGCCGGCCGATTTATTGTCGCTGCTCCCAATACATCGTGCCGCCTATCGCTGGCAGAGACGGAATAGAGATGAGACGAATTAAAGCTTTCCTTTGTGTGATTATCATCCTGGCCTTCTTCGTCGTAAACCGGCCCCGGACCGGCCCCGGGCCCATCCCAACGCCCAATCCGTAGACAGGCCGTACTTGATAGCCTATTCGATGCTCAAACGCGTGATGCTGTCGTTGGCATCTGCCATAGTCTGGTATCCCACGCGACCCTTGCTGCCACCGGTACGATTGGCTCCGGCTGTGCCGTCCGCCAAGACATTCCCCCCGCTGCCGCCACCGCTGCCGGGCAGCGGCGGGAAGAACTTGGCGTCGGAGCTGCCGCTGTTGCTTCCCGGCCGCGACGACGAGCCACCCCACGGCATTGTGTCCCGCTGAAGCGGGCTCTGCGTGATGGGGCTGTTGTGTACACTCATGCCGGGGCTTACGGCGCGGCGCTTGAAGCTGACCGGGTCCAGGTCGTCATCACGGCGCCGCTTGCTGTTGATGCGGCGCGTGATCTCAGCCGCACTCGGAAGGATTGGTTGCTGCTGCTGTTGCTGCAGAAGGGATCCCCTCGGCTGCCCCAGCTGCGGCGTGTCGCCTCTAGAGGAGCCGGCCGTCATGGGGAAGACAGCGCCGCTGGGGAACACCATGTTACTGCTACTGCTCTGAGAACCCGAACCAGCTCCCAGAGGCGAGTCCATCGAGACATCATCAAGTGGCTGGCGCAGCGGCGGCGTTGTACGTGCAGAGCCGGCGTGCAGCTCAAAGTTCGCCCACAAAGACGGGCTCCTTGCACGGCTCCTATCCCTGTCCATCGGCAGCTTGGGGCCAACCGAGAGTCCTAGACCGGCCGACGCGGCATCCATGGCCATGACGTCGTCCGCCAGGTCATCCGTATTCTCTGGAATGCTCGGACTGGAGTTGGGCGTCGTAGCCGCAGACCTTGGGTGCGGCGGGGGGGGCAGACGGAGCTGATCGGACTCCATGTCACTCTCAAGCACCTGGCGAACGACCTCGGCCTCGCGTCGGAAATCAGACTCCACCGGCGTACTCTCTTCGGCGAGCGCAGCCCGGATTCGGGCGAAGCCCTTGGTTTTCGGCTGCGACTGTCAGTTACGCTAAACAATCTATATGGGGAGGCATCGTTCAGTATTACCAAAAGGTTTCCACGCCGTGTCACGACACGACGGACAACTCCTCGCTGGCCATCCCGAACGGGTGTCGAGAGTAGTCCTTCTCCAGCCTCCATTTGTGCTTTCAGGTTATCGTCGCTCTCGCTGCCCGAAATGTGTAGCTGGTTCGCTGCCCAGCTAATGCTTTCCCGACGTGCCTGTGCCTGCTGCACAGCCACGGCCCCGCCGTCTCTACCCAGTATGTAGCCAGGAGGTGATTTGGACAGCGTGCTGAAGCCTGTAGCCGTTGTAGCTGTCGGCGGTGTGGTGATGGAGCTGAAGCCCATGCCGAGGGGCCCGCGCACCTTCCGTTTGGGCTGCTTCCGTGGACGCTGGCGGTTCTGGAAGGAAAGCAGGCTGTTCATGGCGGGTGAGCCTGGCATGCAGGGCATGCCATTCTGCTGTGTGGAAGATGTCGTCGGCGTCATCGTCGGTGTGCTCACCCGGCCGACCTGCGGCGTGGTGACAAACGGCTCATCCAGATCCTCATCCATCAGGTCGTTGTCGTAAGAGCTAGACGACGAGTCGGAACAGGCGTAGTTGGCGCTACCTAGTGACCCAGACGGGTGTGTCTTGTCCTGGCTGCGGCCCATCATGGACCACAGCGACGTGGATGACTCTGTAGCGCCTCCGTAATCGCTAGGCTTCCTGCCGGGAATGTTCATGGCCGTGTGACTGCCAGAAACGGTGGGAGACGAGTCAGGCGACGACTGTTCCGCAAGCGTCGAATGATGGAGGCTGGTTGCAGCTCGTGAGAAGTCGAGGCCTCGAGACCGGCGAGGTAAAATATTCGTAGGCGATGCATAGATCTGGGAGGGATCGAGTTTCGGGGAGAGCGGTGTTGGCTTCGTCATGTACGTAGGCTGGTTGTGGAAGAGCTGCTGTTGCTGCTGCTGTTGCTGGAGGAATGAGATATTGGTGTAGGAGGGCGTAGACGGTCGCTGATCTTTGATCTGTTGCGGTAGTTGCGGCTGCCGGGCTGATGGCGACTGGAAGGCTGGCAGCTGCAGAGGCGCACCCCGATATTGCAACGAGGATGGGCGTCTGGGGGTGACCGGGGTGGTATCGGCTGTCGAGCTGCGAATCGAGCTGTCATCCTTGCACAGTCGCCGGGCATTGGAGTCCAAAAGCAGCGGTGGCGGAGACAGCCTGCGGCAGCTGGACGTGCTGCATCCCCCGTCGGATAATGAGCGCGTCTTGAGTGAGGGTGACGGGGACAGCCTGCCACTCGGTTCTCGGGCAATAATAGTTGCAGACTGATCGAGGAGCAGCCCGGCCCGGTTGGCATCGCCAGTCACGGCCCCGCCGTCGCAGTCCATGATTGGGACGATTGGGACGGTTGGGTCGATTTTCCACGCACAGAAAAGGCGTTGCCAAGAAGAGAGACGCGATGAGCAACTGTATCCCAATGCGGCTAGCCAGTGTTCACCAGCAGCTCATCGGTCGACTTGTGCGGCTATTCATAAAGGCGACAAGGCAGTGGCTCTAGCGGGCACAAGACACGGCAGGCCATCGACAGCAAAGGAAGTAGATGATGTACGAGTGTATGGAGAAGGCGCTGCTGCCAAACATCAACTATGTGTTTTGGTGTCTTGGCGGCTATAATTGGCAGCGGCAGCGGCACCGGGCTTCGAGCTGGCTGGACGGGCGGTGAGCAGTCGACAATAGCGGGGTTCGTAGCACAAGAACAATTGGTCAGCGGTGCCACAAGCCACGATCAATATTAGTGGATACTCTGTACTCGTATATTACCCGGTCCACGGGCCGTGCTTTACAGTGGCTTCAACGAAATGCGAAATGCCATATCACGGAACTTCAGGAAGAGTTTGTCTCAAGAAAGGCCACCAAAGGCGATGCTCATATTTCTATCCACACCGTGGAGATCAGAGAGGTCTTTGCAGCCTGCACAAGTGCGGAGTTCTCCGTAATTGAGGAAGACGCTTAACAGCTTTTAGTCAGTCGCCCCCACTTCGCATATTCTGCCGGCATTTCAGCTCGTCTCGTTGGCGGTGAGCCTGGTGGGTCGCAGCATACTGTGTTCGAGCACGACAACTCCGTAATAGATGCTCAGTCATACCAAACAGCATTCATGCCAAACCCCGGCTCGGGGATACGCACACGGGCCACCCTAGAAAGAAATTCGTCGCGCCACCGGTATATCTCGACCCAGCCCTCCTGGTCGTCGGTGAGAGCAAGCCACTCGTCGGACCAGTCGCACGGACTGACAGCGTTGGAGTGGCCGCCGCTCGTGGGTGTGGGGTTAAGGCAGATCTGGGTCTCTATGCTTCCACAGCTACGCAGGCGGAAGGCGGCAATGTATCCCGTGAGGTCGAAGCTGTTTGCTCGTGCTGTGGCAAAGAGATAGCGACCGCTGCGGTCGAGCGCGCAGACGTCGCTGCGGTACAAGCCCTTCCCGGTCGCCCGGTCACGCGTTTCGATACCCGGTGGGATTAGCGGGTAGGCATGGTGGGTGTAGACCGGCAGGGGGGTGGTCGGGGCGATGACGTACTCGCACAGGCGGTTACCCGCCTCCATCAGCGCGTATAGATACTGCCCCGACGGGTGCATGGCAACCCAGCGCGGGTGGTCACCGGCTGTTGGAGCGTCAACGGATCCCACCAGCTGTACTTGGCCATCGTCGTTGCTATCAGCCGAGGCCAGCGCTGTTTTCTTGTGCACCCAGAGCTTGTTGCCGGTCAGGTCGGCTGAGTACAGGTATGTCTCAGTCGGGTCGAAGACCATGCCGTGAATGCCTGAGTTTGGCTGGTAGGCATAATTCTGCACGTTTGCTTGTAGCGCTCCGGATGGCTCGACGCTGAACACGTTACCGTAGCCCGCATGCTTGTAGAAAGGATTGCAGTACACCGCATACGGTGGTTTCCGGGCCGGCAGTAGAAATATGGCCCTTGTGTTAGTGCTGCTCGACTGAGCTTCCGCTGATGGGTCGTCAGTATGTCGAGTTGATGACGGCAAGCTATCACGGGGACATGGAGAAGGGATTGCTCACGGTCGCCACCGATGGGATGTGATGCCTGGTGTATGATCTCGGTAGGACTATTGACGGAGAAGCTTGACCACTTCTTCATTGCAGAGCCGTAGAGATTTTTCTTGGTGTGCTGTGCGATGCGTGAGCTCTCTCTCTCTCTCTCTCTCTCTCTCTCTGTGTGTGTGTGTGTGTGCACAAGGCCTCCAACCATGCGTTGCTTACGTCAAAAGCCATCCACGATATTGGTTCGTCATGCGGAATTTCAGTCCTCTTGACGAGCCGAAGCTCCAATGTTTCGTCATCGAATTGGACCGTGAAAATAGCCCCGGGAGGCGTCCAGGTGCCAATCATCAAGTGGTGAAGGGGCATCTTGGCGAAGAGTCACCCACGGTCGATTGGAGATGCTGTATGTGGAAATGGTAAGCCGCTTTAAAATGGCACGAGTGTAGCGTCTTAGAAAAATCTTTAATCACAATCACAGCAGCACTTGAAAAGACATCACGTCCAACTTGCGCATTTGGCGAGCAATGCGCTACGTCTATCTGCTTGCTCCATAGAAAATAAGAGCCCCGCCGCCTAGCTTGGAACATTCCAGGACCCAGCAGGGCATGTAATGACTCGCAGGTTTTCGGCGGCAATCGAGTCGGTAAAATCGTGGCAGTGGTAGATTATTAGTTGATCCTAAAATATGCCCCCCAGCGGCAACAGCACTAACAACGGGCTTCTGGTGCGTCTAACTAACAAATCCCTTGCTTCGGGGCTAAATTTATCCCGGCGCCCAGCCTAAAGTGCTGAGCGGGACTTCTTTTAGCCGTGGTGAGAACGCAACAGTCCAGCTCACCTATCCTGCATTCCCAGCCACCTCTTGCGAGTGTTCTCACAGCAGCGCCTGCAAGCATACTATTGTATGATAGATGTGCATTCCTTACATGAGATCCATTGCCTATTTCACTTCCCAAAAGCTATGTTACAAACAGCTGTATCTTACATCGCCGCCGGCCCGACCACTTCCCCTAATCATAGCCCTACTCTGGAGAACGCCCCGCGTCAACTAAGACTTGTTAGTCTTTCTCTTCTTCCGGCGGTTCTTCTTCTTTGCCACAGCGCTGCTGTTGTCTTGCCGAGACGCCTCTTCCACCGGGCTGTCGCCGGCTTGTTTGGACGACGGCTCTGGCTCTGGTCCAAGCTTGTCTTCGCCATTCGCAGCCCTCTCTTCCGAATCTGACACCACGGCACTCGTCACTACCGGACTATGCAGTCGGATGGTATGCCGATGTTTCCGCTCGCCATGTTCTGCCACTTCATCGTCCTCCTCCGTTGAGCTATTAGTTTCCAATACTACCTTACGAATGCCCCTGGTTTCAATGATATTCTCCGTAATACTGCCACTGCGGACAATTGGCTGTCGAGATATAATGGTGCTGTGATCTGACACCGAAACCAAAACGCTTTTGCCGTTGCCGTTGCCGTTGCCGTTGCCGTTACTATTCCCGCTGCCGCTGCCGCTACCGACAGTCACTAAGCTAGACTGCCGTGCGCCCTCAGCCGTAGCGGCATCGTCAATGCTAGCTGAGCCATTGTCCCCGCTGTAGCGACGTTGCAGCTCCGCATTCCTCGCAGGCCTTCCTCGGATATAGCTACCGACGTCTTGGGCACTGCTTGTATCAATGGTACCAGTCGCAAAGGACCCTTGATCCTTGGCTGTGAAGTCCAAGCCACTAACAACATCTCGAGTACCATAGCTTTGCGTGAGAGCATGCGCCTCACTGCTGCCACCTGCAACATACTTTGGTTTGAGCAATCGGGTCGTCTCGTCACAATCTTCATCTTCGTGTTCTTCATGCTCCAAGTTTCCCTCTGGTACAACCGGCTCCAGCCTATCACCGTGAGGCGCACTGATCCGTGGCCCGGCAAGTGCCGCCTTGATCTTTACCGTCGTCGAGCGAGTGTTTTTTGGGTTGTTGGCTCTGTTGGAAGGCCCGAGGTGGCGCATGTGCTCCCAAACTTCGTCAATATTGGTACGGACAGGAACTGTCGACTGGGTCGGGCGACCATCGGCGCCTGTCGAGCATCGTCGCATCATGAACATAGTTGCCTTGGGACTAGACGATAGCACCTGCGTTTCTGGGGTGGGAGAGGGGCGTTGCTCCGGCATCTGCTGCAGCCGGCTGGAATCGTTGGCGACGCCGATAACCACCGTCTCTCCGTTTGCTGGCGCCGGGTTCCCTAGTTCACCACCAAAAGATTTTTGACGGATAGGACGGGCACGCGGAGCAGGCTGCAATCGGCGAATGGCTTTGTGGACATCAATGTAGACGTCGGACTCGTCAATGATTTCCCTGGCATATTGTCAGCGCTTGTGGCGATATAAGAAAAGAGAGAAACGGCTAGGGCTGACTTACTCTCCAATCAGCTCCTCGATAACGTCTTCCAGAGTAACAACTCCCAGAGCCCCGTGGTCTTCGCCCGGGTATTGCGAGACGAGCACCATGTGCGACTTGCCTTCCTGGAAAAAATTGACAATGTCCAGACAGCTCGTCTCCGGGCGGGTCTCAGGAAGCGTCGCCAGAGGGAACTCGCTGACGACCATCTTGTCATCGGGGTCGTAGGTAATCAGTATTTTGACAAGGAGCATGCCGACAAAATTAGTTGGGTTGCCAGGCTCGTGTATAGGGATGCGGGAGTAGCCGGCGGAAAGGATCAGATCCATAGTTTTTTCGTCCAGGACAGTGTCTTCAGACATGGTGAAGACGTCTTCCATAGGCGTCATGACGCTGGAAACAGGCTTCTCCTTCAGATCTAAAACGGCACTGATAATCGTTACCTCGTCCTGGTTCAACCTCTCCGACACCTCGCCGAGGGACCGGTGCAGCGTCACCAACGTCTTCAGTCCGCTTTTCTTGTAGACGGTACCATGATCCTCGCCAAGAGCACGGTCCAAAACCTTAGCCGTAGGCCACGCAATCGGTGCCATTAGCCACATGAGGGCAAGCACAGGTTTAGACATGATGCCACCGATCTGCAGCCCGTAGCGGACGCAGATCGACTGAGGCAAAACCTCGCCAAAAACCACTTTTGACGCCCCAGTCAGCTTTCTTGCCCTTGCCGGAGCATAAGGAGAGGGAGTAAAACGAAGCACCGGGGGAAACGTACCAATCAGCAATGTACTGCCCACAACCGCAGCCACGCCACCGCCAAGGCAACGGTCAAGCACAACAGGGAGTGTCTCGTTGACAATGACATTGGAAAGAAGTAATGTCACAAGAACCCAGTGCTTGCCGCGCTGTAGAAGGTCGTAGACTCGTTTCGCGTTTTTCTGTTGTGGTTCGGTCTCGTCGCGTGAGAGCACCTGCAAGTAGATACTATCCTGTCCCATCAATCTGCGGAGCCACTAACTGTCAGCAGACTAGCCCAAAAGTACACACACTGCATTTCCCACAAGGCAAAAACGGAGAGGGAAAAAACGGAGGGAGAAGAAAAATAACTAACGCGATAGTCAGTCCAGCGAAAGCACCGCCAAGGAGGACGAGGACGGCGGATGCGAGATAGAGCACCCAGAGCTCCGATTCGGGTTCGCTCCCGTGTCCACCATTTTTCTCTAAAGAGGCCGAAACGCCTCCACGCGAGTATGGCACTGGGAACGCAGAGACAGAGGCGACGGGAAGGCTGGCAGAAAGGATTCTTGCGAGGCCTAGCACGATAGTGCGTGCAGAACCAAAGGCATTGAGATTCCGGCTAGCCCCAAGACGCGCATGTGGCAGAAGCTGGCGATTACTAGCAGAAAAAGCCATTGGGCTGTCGTGGTTTGAAGGCCAGAGGCGAGTTGGAGATCGGCCAGAGAAAACTTGTTGAAAGGCGAATTGAAGCAAGTCGAAGAGAGTAAACGAAAGCGATTCAAACAATTCAAGACGACAGAAGCCGAGTAGCGACTATAATAAAATATGCGGTCGAAACTCACAATTTATGTCGAGGAAGAAGGTCGGTCAGTACAAAGCGCGTGATGCTGTCAACGAGATGTTAGAGCGCTGCCATATTCGGCGCGCTTCTGCGAATAGAAGATGATCGGGGGAGGATAAAGCTGAGATACGCTGTAACTTATTTTATTGGGGGTCATTACCTAGCTTGTCCGACTGAAAGTAGATTAGTCACGATGGGGCGGGCCCCTGCAGCTGCAAGTACGAGTACGACGTACTACAGTGGGACCAGAACCGGCCACATGGTGCAAGTGCGGGCAAATTGCCCGTCTAGGCACTGTGACTTTTAACAGGCTAGCTTTGTTCCCCTCTTTTCTTTTCGATTTTATTGCTTTTACTGTTGACTGTATCAATGCATACTCTTCAGCCAACCTCACTATATAGGCTTACAGGCCACCAAAAAAACTTTCCTTTTCCTCGGCTAAAGACGCTGAGTGTCGGCTGATGTCGTCGACCGTCCAGACACCAAGCTCGGTGACATATCCGTCAATCAGCTCTGGTGGAATCCATTCAAAGAAGACGTTCCGCACCCGTACCTCAACGGCGTCCATCCCAGCTGCTGGGACTGTTCCCGTCGAGGGAGCTGCAACGCTGTCCAGAAGGTCTGCCGCCTCCCGCACGCGCTCACTGTTCGAAAGGTCATGCCACGCTCGTGTCAGCTGCTCGGGCTCCTTGTCTTCGGACACATGCTGCTGCGGGTCTCCAGGAGTCGCAATCTTTTCCGTCTCCCCTAGCACGATGACTCTTGAGGCGGATCCGTGTTGTTTGGCGCTGAGGACAGCCGGGAGTGAGCCTGTTTTGTTACTCGTAGCACCTGAATTGGCAATACGGTCTGCGCCTAGCAAGACAACATCGACACCCTGGGCTGCCAGCGCCGCACTAGCATCCGTGTAAATTGTGATTTTGATCTTGGTAGCTAACTGGCTAGTCTCTGACCTGATGTAGCGGACGAGTGCGGCTGCAAGCGAGACACCCTCGAATAGAGGCCGTGATTCAAGCACGCGGAGGTCGATGGAGGTGAAGTGAGGCTGTGACAGCAAGTATCGCAAGGAATGCGTGATGGTCGAGCTCTCCGAGAGAGTCAAGATAGACAGTGTGTGGCCCGTCGGAAAGCTGTCTCTGAGGCAATTTCCCAACGCTGTGGCCACTGGCTGGGCCGACAAGGCGGAGGCTCTAAGCGTGAGGCGCCGTTCGAGGCTGGCCACGGCTGCATCTCGTAAGCTGTTCAGGTTCACTGCGTCGGGGTGTTGTGCACGGTACTGTCGCAGCGTCTCCTCTATGCCTCCCAGTGCACCCAGGAGCGTGCTCAGAATGGCTGCACCCATGCTCTCACGGCCGTTCTTCCAGATGTTCCAGGCCGCCATACGAACCAGTGCCCACCAGCGTTCTGCTAGGGTCGATGATACTGGTTGCAGAGGCTCGGAGATCTGCAGAGATAGGACGACATCCCTCAGTGTGCTCAGGGCAACAGTGGCTAGCTCGCGAGCGCCGCTCTGGTAGTCGCTTTCGAGCCTGCGAAGTCCTCCCCCCAGGAGGGCGCCAGCGCTGCCCGGGCGGTCACCCAGGTCCTTTTCAAACCAGGCACGGCGGAGGCTCTTGGCCAGATGAGGCACGCCGCCAAACTCATCGTTGTCTTCCACGTCCATAGGGTCGAACCACCCCCAACCTTCATGCTCCCAGTCGATCTGGATCGCAGTGTCTGGCGCCTTCAGCTGGTAAGCAAACGGATAGATTGTCCACTCCCGGCCCACAGATGGGTCACTAAACGTATAGCTCTTCCCCTGGCGGATCAATTTCAGGTTATCAGGCGTCAGCGTAGTCTCCTCGTGTAGCTCACGCCAGGCAGCAGCCAAGGGCGAAGCGTCGTCGCTTTCGATGCCTCCTGAGATGGGTGCAAGATGGTGTCTAGCAGCCGCAGGTCACATCAGCCTCTCCTTGTCTCCAATTGGCTCATATACGTCTTGCTCACCTGTATGTGCTGACTTTGTCACTCCTCTTGAAGAGGGCGACCATAGGTTTGGTCACATCTTCATTTTCTTCAGGATACTTGATGATAAAAGACGAGACTACAGACCGTTTCTTCAGTGGGTCACTGACCCTTTCCACCGCGTTCGTCATTTGTCGTCTAGATGGGCTGCGTAAAGTTGAAACAGGCGCCTTGTCACAAAGTATGCGAGGGAACAAGTGGTGCCGAAAGAAAATTGGGCAGGTATATCTGCTCGTAAGACTTGCAGGTATCTGGAAAAGTCGGCGTGGGCATGCACCAGTATATATGGTTGAGACTCGTATCATGGCTCCCAACGTTGCCAGCGACGGGTGATGGCGAGGATCAGCAGCTCTCTGGCACCGTTAAGTGTAAGATGCATCACACCACCTGCAGTGAGTACCATAGATTACGAAGCCACGTGATTGGACCAGCTAAAGCCTGGCTCATGGAAAGGTGCTTCGTTCAAAACCCTGAACGGATGCCAGCCAATTCCCCCAATCAATGTCTGTCTCGACTTCCACGTCCATGTCTATGTCCTCGTCAATCATTATCGACGGGTCATTCACAATTTCGCTCCCGCCAAATGCGTTGGCGCTGACAGCAACATCAACATCAATGCCAGTCCAGAGTCGCCATGGATCATAATTGCTGTTGCCTCGCAGCATTTCTCGGTCGGTGTCATTTCTGTATGCAGATGACGGTTGCGCTGTGCTGGCGGCCAGACCCGTTGCGCGAAGATCGATTGCAGCCCCGCTATGTGCTGCAGTGGGGACTGTGGCGGGCAGAGGCGGCAGCAGAACGCTGGGAGGCATATCTGGTGGCGGTGCTGCAGTCATCGAAGGCTTGGGCTGCGGATATCTCGGCACTGCGTCAGCCGAAGCCGCTGAGGGAGCAGGAGAGGCGGAGACATCCAGTCCCACAAGTTTGCGCCAACGGCTACGAAAGAGATCGACAGAAGCCGGGTTGGACAGGGGGCGGCTGCGGCCCTCGGCCACATCGACGTCAAAGGTGGCTTCTAGGTAGTGGGCGGCGCGGGCGTCGGCGCGTAGACGCACCAGCTCGGCGGCACGGTGGCGACGAGAGCGCGCCAGGAGCCGGCGCAGGGGAAGCCAGAAGTGTTGGGTGCGAGTGCTGGAGCTGGCAGTGCTCGCAACGCCAACACTGCTGGCACCAACACTGGGTTCACGTGATCCGAGAAAGGCGTCAGCGCGGTTGGAGCCAGGACCAAGACCGGGACCAAGAATGTGAGGGGGGATCAGGTAAGGGCTGTGCAGGGCGACCCAGCCACGCTCGACAGCAGGGTCCCATGAGCGGCGGGCAGTCTCCATCAGCAGGAAGGCAATGGCATGCCACTGGGTGTAGGTATCGAACAGCCAGCGCCAGCGGCGACAGGCACGCTCAACCATGAGGGCGTGGTTGTACTCGGCGACCTCGATAGCGGATGAGAGTAGCCTCGTGCGTAGCTCTTCGCCGCCGAGGGCTTCCTGCTGCTCCTGGCCCAGGAGGGTGGGTAGGTACAGTATGAGCGACATTTTGGCCATGACGAGGCGCGCAATGGTCACGCCTGTCCAGTAGACGATGCCATTGGTATCGGGCGCGTGTCGGAGATAGACCGAGTCCAGCTTCTGGTAGACCTCGTCAAGCATCCGGCCTTGCTCTTCCAGCAAGTGCCTGCGAGACCTTGGCGTCATCGCAGATCCACGTGGGGGTTGCTGCGACGGACCAGAAGAGCATTGGTCCATCGGCGGAGTAGAAGCAGCCAGGGCCATCATGCGCTGTGCGAGCCGTGTTATCTCGAAGCTGAGCAAGGCGTAGGTCATGTCGGTAAGCTCGTCGCGGTCCTCAGGCATCTGCTTTGTGTCTGGGCCAATGTCGGCGTCGTTGATGTTGAGAGGCAGTCTAGTATCGTAGGTGTTGGGCATGATGGTGAGGTCTGTTCCCTGGTCTTCGGACGATCGGACGTCGAGGGCACAGAGAGTCCACCACACCCGTCGCCGCATTTCCACCTCAAAGGGCGTCAGGGAATCTGTAAAGTTGCTCCCGTCTCGCTGGAGTCCGAGGGACTGGCCCATGCGGATTGCCAGGCCCGTCAGCATCCAGACAAAGCGCGGGCTATCATGCCGACGCACAAGCACGAGGAAGATGAGAAGGGCCTGGATGGCGGACAGATCAGAGGTGTCCAGGAAGTCTGCCTTGGCCAAGGCCAGCTCAAGACCGAGACGATACTTCAGCAGCAGGTCGGCCTTGGACAGAGCAAAGCTTTTGGTAGCCTGCTAGGAGTTAGATGAAATTGAGGCCAAGAAGGGTTGAAGAGGAGAAGTGGGGGGCGGGGGCTTCTGCGTACATCCTCGTCGTCCATCGATGCTACAGCTGCGTAGTATATGGCGAAAAAAAGCGCCTCGTTTGCTGGATCCAGTTTCTTGTCATCGCCGGCGTCCCCGAGCAGGCGCTCTATCGTCTTGTTCATAGTCGGGACATGGACGATCTGGATGAGGCCGTTCACGTTGGCTACGTACACTTGGAACAGAAAGGGTATCTGGGAAGGCAGGGGGCGGTAGTCGGGCAGGTCGCCAAGCGGCGGGCGGATATTGTGTCCAAATAGAAAGGCATGGCGGTCTGTGGGGGTCCGCTGGGGCTCCTGGGCGGAGGAGGTAGGCCACGGCTGTAGTTGTCTCGGCTCGTCATCGTCCAGGTCCGAGTCGTCGTCGCCGACAGATCCGAGTTCGGCCAGGCTCCCAGTCTCCTCTCGCAGCGCGTCGAGTTCGTCGTTTATTTTGGACCAGAAGCCGCTACTCACATAGCGGCTGCGGCTGGCGTTGTCGTCGTCGAGGATAAGCCGGCCGAACATGGCGTTGACGGTGTTCTGGTCATGTGGCGTCGGCCTGGGCTGGACAGTCGATGGCGATGCAGAGGCAGAGGCAGCTGTTAGTGAAGGGTTTGTGCCAGGATTTGCATAAGCTGAGCTAAGCTCCCGCACAAGGGCCTCTAGGGCCATGAGGCGATCCAGCACAGCGCCAACGTCGGTGGAAGAGCCAGATTGGGCCGATGCAAGGGCGTCACGAGCATCACGAGCATCACGAGCAGTCCTGGAATGTGGGAGAGACGGCCTGGGAAGCATGTCATAGGCTTGTTGGGCTACACCCGGAAACGCATTTTCGGCCACATACGACGACGGCTGGGACGTCTGCTGCTCAAGCTCCCGCGGCTGCTGCTGCTGTCGTAGACGGCGGGCCCATCGAGGAGGCTTTTCGGCCGTCGGATAGACACAGGGAATTTCTGCACGCCGGCAGTTGGAGCAGGGTGAGAGCCTGTCACAGCGCACCTTGCGTTGTCGACAGGTGAGGCAGCTCCGCTGTTTAGCTCCAGAAGTCGAGGAGCTGGAGAGCACGGGAGGAGGAGGCATGGGCGCGGTCGCGTGTTTCTCGGCCGCGTGTTTCTCGGCCTCCGAGAACACTTCGGCACCTGTGGTTGCGCTTGTGGCTGCTGCTGCAGCTGCTGCTGCTGCAGGCGTCATTGTCAGTGCCGGTGGTTGCGCCTCTTTAGGTGGGTTGGCGCGTCCAGCGGCACCAGCCGATGATGTCGCATATATCGCGTTCGGCATCGAGATCGCATGGTCCTCATTCGCGTCCGATTCGGTGCGAGTGGCTGTTTCCGGTCGGCCTACTGTTAGCTACCTTATAGCACGCGGTAAGCACGGGGTATTTTCGGGCAAGATACAGTGAACTGATTGTCGGCCAGCGCTGGGCCACAGCGCCCTCAGGACCCGGCCCAGGGAGCACGGCAGCTTCGACCCTCCCTGGAGAAGCTAATCCTTGGCGTCCTTTCCTCATTGGCCTCCCCCGTGCCGGCCTAACTTCCCACCGAGACGCTTAGTTCTCGGCCACGGCTTTTCTCACTCAGCCTTGCATACCAGCGCTGTCCAGCATAGAGCACTCCAGTGGTACGCCGAGCGGTTGAGTACGAGTGAAAAGGCACAACACTCGCGCCTCCAGCTCCTGTCGAGGCCGACGGCAATGCTGCCTATAAGAGGAAGTCGACGGTCCCTTGCCAGCACCAAGCAGTTCAAGGCGCACCAAAGCCCTAGAGGACATATTATTACGACTACAGAAAACGAGGACTTAGTTTAAAAAGACTCAAAAAGAATTCCAGGCCCGTCAGCAGTACACAGATCATCCTCCTCGATCCTCAAAGCGCCATTGCGCCATCACAAAATCTACCAGCGATGCAGCAGTTGGCCCCAAAGACCGTTGCCTTCTTCGGCGCCTCGGGCGGAGTGGGCTTGGCTGCACTGAAGCAAACGCTCGCCGCTGGCCACTGCTGTGTGGCCCTCTGTCGAGACCCATCCAAGATCACTGCGGCGCTCCCCGGACTCGGTGTCGGCCTCGATGTCGGTCTCGATGCCGGCGCTGGGGCCGTCGCCGGGTCCGACGTTGAGCCCACATCTTCTGGATCGGTGCAGCCGTCGCTAAGTCTGGTCCGTGGAAATGCCCACGATGTCAAGGCGGTCATGCGCTGTCTGGCGGTGCCTAGCACCGCCAGCGGTCTGCGCCTCGTGGACATCATTGTGTCCACCATCGGCGGGAAGCTGCAGATGTCCAGGCTGACCCTGGACGATCCCAATGTCTGCGCCAAGGGCATGACCACCCTGCTCGAGGCCCTGCGACGACTTCGTACCAACGGTGTCTCCGGCACTCCACGGATCGTGGCTGTCAGCACAACGGGCATCTCGAATGCCGGCCGTGATGTTCCGGTCGCTTTTGTGCCTCTGTACCACGTCGTACTGCGCGTTCCTCATGCTGACAAGCGCATAATGGAGGAGACACTGGTGTCGTCGGGCGAGTTGTTCACCGTCGTCCGGCCGAGTCTGCTTATTGAAGATAGCGAAGGGGGGGAGGGACAGCATGAAAAGAACGAGCAGCGCTACCAGTCTGTACGCGTGGGTATTGAGGACCCGGCCCGAGGCTACCGTATCTCGTCTGCCATCGGCTACACCATCTCTCGGACGGATGCCGGGCGGTGGATTGCGGAGAACCTGGTTCTTCCAGAGAGTCTAGCATCTACGTATGAAGGCAAGACTGTGACAATCACGTACTGAGTGAGCTGTTCACCTACCATTCTACAATACCGTATACAAAAACCTGTTTGCAAGGTTTACCAGCCCGTCACTCCGTCTGTTGCCATGTTTCTTTCTTTTGTCCTCCGTCTTCATTTGTTCGTCAGGATATCCGCAGACTCCGCAAACCGGCGGGGAACTCAGACCACAAGACCATACCAGAACCCCAAATAGCCGCCCAAGAACATCAAACAGAAAAATACACCCGCCTTCCAGCCGGCCATTTCTCACGAAATTCCGGGGCATCATGTGCCCGTCTCGGCCTTGGCCCCCGCCCTTCTCATGGGTAGCTGCTGCTGCCCGGCCCCCGGCACCCACCCCATGTGCGCTTCCTGCGACCCGTCCGGCCCTTGCGGCTCGCCGCTGCACGCCCTCGCGCGCTCCAGGAGCAGCCGCACGACACAGCCCTCGATATGGTTATACAGCTTGGCGGCGACGGAGAACTGCTGCAAACAGATACTGCAGTGGCCCCCATGCACCACCCCGTACTCTTTCAAGCGGAGCTTCAGATACGTCTCGGTAGTGTTCTGCGTCTTGCGGAACTTGGCAGCGTGGTGAACAACAGCCAGATGGCGCTTGAGTGGCTCTACCCGCAGGAAGGGACGGCCGAACGACTTGGCAAGATCGTCTGGACAGAAGCCGCAGTACAGCTGGCCATCGTAATGCGTGATGACATGTCGGACAAGATCGTGCTTCCGTGCAAAGCCCTTTTTGTGGTATGGACATGCCAGGAAGGGGCATTTTTTGTCCGGCAGAAGCCTGTTGATCGGGGTTTCTTCGTCTGCCGGGTCGTCGCCCGTCAGCGGCAGGCAGTGCTGCTCCCCGTCGCTATCCGAGTCAAGCTTGCCGATCAACCCTCCGGACCTTTCGACGCCGGCGCCGGCGCCCCGGTAGTGAACAAACTGGACTTGGTAGTCCTTCTTGTGGCCTGGACGAGCCATGGATGTTCTGTCATCCGTCGAGGCCAACGCGGGCATGGGAGACCCAAGGGACGCCTTTACTGATGCCGACGCTGGTGGTGGGCCAGTGGCTGAAGGTGTTGTCGACACTTGAAAGGCGTGCTCGTTGCCGGTGCCGTAGCAAAAACTCGGCTGTCCTTGCATCTCTGAGGACTCTTTATGACGGTGCCCAAACACCGCTTTTGTTAGCAACTCGCAGCCTGGCAGAGTGAGGACAGAGGGGGGGAAGGG
>JRUC01000245.1:0-28401 GCA_000806385.1 Leptographium procerum
AATGAGAACTGCAAGCAGACCTGCAAGCAGACCTGTTCGGAGGAGGAAGTGATTGAAAAGAAAGAAAAAAAAAAACCACGCAAAAATGCACGAATTGTTCATCTGATTCGTCTGTCCATACGACTTCACATTCACCCACATATGGATTAATGTGTGCGTTGCAATACGTTTATATCCCGGCAGTCTGGGCTGTCCGAAGCAAAGCGCGGCAAATTGCGGCAAAGCAGGACGAAGCAGGGCAAAGTAGGGGTTCACATAAGACTGTTGGACTGAGACCTCATTTGTCTACGGGCGCCTGACGGGCCGGGGAAAGTACGGGAAATGAGAACTGCAAGCAGACCTGCAAGCAGACCTGTTCGGAGGAGGAAGTGATTGAAAAGAAAGAAAAAAAAAAAAAAATGCAAAAATGCACGAATTGTTCATCTGATTCGTCTGTCCATACGACTTCACATTCACCCACATATCCATCCTACAGACACACCCCCCTAACCCCCGTCCCAGCCTTTGTTTTATCTACTTTTAGTTTTGATATTATGTTGAAGATTTTCTTTTCTTTTTGTCTATTAGCTTTTTGCTTGAATGCTCCGAGAGCCAAATCCCGTGTTGATCCGTGTAAGCAGCCAGCTATCAGCTTCTCTCACTGGGGTGCTGCCTACTGCAGGATACGGATGCAGGACGCGAATGCAGGACATGAATGCAGGACACGCACGTTGTCTGCTTCCTTCAAAGAGGCTGAGAGGCTGAGAAGCTGAGAGCATACAACGTAGAGCGCTGTCAGGCCGTTTTTGTTCCCTAGGAATACCCTCACCGACAGACCAAAAAAAAAATGGCTTGCAGACGTTGGCTGCTTGCACAGCCGACTTTTACCCACAGCCCTACCGCAGCTTTCCTCTTAGGAAGTTCTTTTTTAATCAAATGCCATTATGCCCGTTGAGGAAACAGGGGCGCAGAACTATGACATTTGATGACGTAAGGCGTTTTTTTTTTTTTTGGTGGACAGCTCTACACGTATGGATTGACGGAGATCCGGAGTACGAGTGTTCCGTACAATCACGCCAAATCCCCTCTCCCTCACATGGCTGCGCTGGTCGCCCCCGACCTCTGCCGCAGACTTTATCTAACTGTGCAGCAGCGCTGAAAGCCCATTGTCAGGCCACACCATCTTTGGCTGACAGGCCCCCCCAAAAAGGATTGGTCTCCACTCAGCCGTCCTTTGCAGGGCCGCCGTTTCAAAAGTGCACTGCCAACCATATAAGTGAAGGAACGGGAGCCACGGCTGCAATTGCCGTATGTGCATCCTGCAAGGCATGTCCACCAGTAATACTACTCTCAAATAATACCGTTCAGGCACATTATGCACGTTTTCTTTGTCTGAGGGCGCGACTTCCTAGGCCATCCGCTCGCTCCTTTGCGCGCTCTCAGAGGAGGATGAACACACAAAATTCCCTGTCCTATACGGAGCAGAGAAGAAGAACGGGAGAGAACGGACAAGAAAGACAATTCAGCGTCCTCTGGAACTTGCGGCTCCCTAAAAAAAGCCGAGCGCGAGAGGGGGTGCTACTGGCGGCGGCGGCAGCAGCTGCGGGCTCTTCAGCTCAAGTCTATATTCCCTCTTTGAGACGTTCTCTCTTTTTTTTCCCCTTTATTCTTTTTTTTTCCTTTTTTTGCCTCAATCACGAACTTGTCGTGGAAAGGCTGAGACACTATGAGATTGGAACATGCCAAAGTTCTAAACTCGTACTCGTTTCTCCCTTTGTGGCCTCTCCGTCTACTACGAGTACTATGCGACCTTGCCATCGTTTGCCGTGATCGACATCACATGCCCCATCAAGCGAGCAAGAAGCATGAAACGGACGAATTCCTGCCGGCTGCCTCCGGCTGGCAATGCCGGGCCGTATGGAGGGCCCGGGACACGCAGACATACGAGTAGCAGCATATCTTTGATAACGGCCAGCCAGGCCTCTCACCGGGCGGCCGTGAATCACTTATCATCAGTGTTGGAATGACGCAGCCGATATCGTGTCCCTAGCGGCTGCAAGGAGGCACACACTGACACACACTCGCACTCACAGAGAGAGAAAGAGGTGTGGCTGCTAAATGCCAAGCATTCTATATCATATGTCAGATGATGACGATATCTCCCGTCCTCAACCTCCGGCAGGAGTGCTCGTACAATACTTGGCCCTCGATGCCGCGGCTTTATCCCCAGGCCTGCTTTCCGGGCCTCCTTTTCTCGAGTCTTGGAATGAGAACGCCTATGCACATAGACGTCAGGCAACGGGGTGCAGACAGACAAAAAAACGCATCATAATTCAAGACCTATGGCACAAATCGTATTTCCAAAAGCCGAGGATGGTCTCTCTGGATTAATTAATGCTCATGTTAGCGAGCACCCCGTCTATCAAATTGCCGCCCTGATCCTAGCTGCTACTAGAGAGCGCATGACGAAATGGAAATCGGGCGGATGCGCTAAGGTTTTTTTTTCTTCTTCTTTTTTTCCTGCCTATTTTTCATGTCTTTCCCTTCTTTCCTTTTTTAGACCCTTTTTTCAGCTTGCTGTTGGCTTTCTATCCCGGGCTCAGTTCGTATTACTGGCGACTTCCTCCCATACTCGTAGTCCCAAGCTATTTGCGAATAGGCGCTAAAAGAGGAGCACCGTGGCCTTCCAAGTTAGACGATCGGTTTTTGTGTCTCAGAATGCGGGTCACGCCAGGATATGATTGGCCAATACGACGTGTTAATCAAAACAAACCCTGGCGCGTCCGACGCGGGTCGCGCGCGTTCAGTGGCCCGCGGCCATGCATTCCCTAATTACCAGCCAATCCCTCGGCGCCTTTCGTTCCTCCCGCTGAATCTCGGCCTCATCTCCCCCAATCATTCGCCCATTCTCTTCTCGCTCTCTGGCTCTCTGCCCTCACCGCCCTCCAACACCCACTGCTACCCTCCTTTCCCCGTATCACATTTCGTACGAGTAGAGTCTCGTGCACTGTACTGGTGCATATCGCACGACCTCGATGACACACAACGTCAGGCAGGCCAAGCTATCCCGCAATCCCATTTAACTGTGCATACAAACCAAAGCAGGACCGCAGCAGGACTACAGCAGGAAACCCGCAAGCCTCCACGGCTGCGAGCATTACCCACGCATCTCGATTCACACCCCCCCCTTCTTCCTCTTCCTCCTCCCCTTTCGACGAACACGGGTGCCCGCGCCCAGCCAATCAGCCGCCCCGCGCTCATCAATCTCAAACCTTGTCCCAATTTGTCTTCTCTCTCCCTGCATTTGGGCCCTGTTCTGGGTCGCAGACGGCCTTGGAGCTCTTTTAGTGGCTCAGCGCGCTACGAACAGATAGCTACGTAAGATTCTTGCTTGTCTTTCCTTCTCTCCATACGCCCGCTTTACGGGTACTCGCTAGGAAGGCCATGGTATAGGGCCATCCTACATAGTAAGCTTTCGGAGTATCCGTGTCCCTATTTAGAAGAGAGGGGACCAAGAGAAAAAAAAAGTGGGAAACGCGGCGGAACAGCGAGTGGGCGAGAGAGAAAAGGAAGAGAGAAATAAAAGAGACGTAGAAGGAAGCGAGAATCAAGGGAGAAAAAGCGCCCTTTCATGCATCTCCCTATATTGCCTTTACAAGAGCAGCTCCAGGAACAAATCGATATTGGTCTCCCGATTATCGCCTCCTGCATTTACTGATCAGGTCTCGCGCATCCTGTTTCACTGTGTCTCGTCTCGTCCTCTCGGATCATCGACACATGCCAGCAGAAGAGAAAGGGAAAAAAGTAAAAGAGGAATCAGGCTCGAGCTGGCGGAATCGGCGAATCAGGCATCACATCTACATACATGCTCGTACTCGTAGTGGTAGAGCAGCACTTTGCCGAGAAGGCCAAATCAAGTGCGTGCTGATCACAGGGCTATCTATCTATCATCTTCGAGTATAATGTACATACGTGCATCTCTGCAGTTCCCATGCTCCGTACGAGTACTGGTACATGAGTAGTGCGTGTGTGGGCTACGACGTACTCCGTAGCCCTGCTTCTCGACATAGCCTCGAACGAAACGGGCCCACCTCTTTCACATTCTTTACATTTTGTTCTAACTTCGCTCTCAACTGCACGAATGAGCAACTCGTATCTCGAATCTCTCTACCTACCCAAATCCCCCCGTCTTTGCCTCCCGTAACTTCCACGAACTCCTCGCTTCGCCGCCACTGCAATGCCGCTGTAATATCTTACGATTGCAGAATTTCTCCAGTTCTGTGCACTGTTAAACGTACCCTTGCCAATAGAAGAATAAAAGAACTCTATCAACAGCAGAACGAGACCGTAGACTCCCCTCGATCCCTTGTCGACGTGTCAGCCTGCACTTCTGCTGCCCAATCCATGTCCGGACCCATTTTTCTCTATCCACACCCCCTCACCTTCCCCCCCTAGCTCGATCGCGGCTTCCAAGGAAGAGAAAAGAGTACATGTAAAAAACCCACTTGGCCTGGCCTGGCTCAAAAGGAGTGCGCGGAGTACATGTGGCGGGCTGGCTGGCAGCGCCAATGCAAAAAGTACCCCAAGAGAATCCTATCTTTCGCTTTGCCGTTTACTAGTACACGAATGCTCCTTCCCTTTTTACCTCTCCACACCCATCCCATTTACCTTGTCTTGCACACCCCTTCTCTTTTCCCTCTCCCAACTCTCTCTCTCTCTCTCTTCAACCCCCCCTCCTTTTTCTCTCCTCTTTCCTCTTTACGTGTTCGATTTCGTCTCTGTTTCCGACAACCCGCCAATCCGCCATATCATCTTAGATCTTGTCATCACCAGCTCGACATCCTTTTGCAACGCGTCTCTTCGCCCAAATCGACCCTCAGTCCGAGCTCTCAACGGCTGAACACGATCAGCCTGACGGGATACTAAAATAAAAGAAGCGCCTTATCTGCAACTTTCTCAGGTCGACCGCGTTCAGCTTATTACTACCCGGCAGCCCTTTCAACCTCGGGGCGTTGTATCGAGCGGCTCTTCCTGCCAACCGATACGCGTCTGAATTTTCAGAGGTAAGACCAGACGTCGCTACCCGACTTTATTCGAAGGCTTCACCGCAGGTCTACCCGTCTCGTCTTTCCTTCAGTCTTGACTGACCTCGTAGCAATAGGATCCCGGTGATATACCATCCGGCCTTCTCATTGCGCGTCATACCACGTTTTTTAATTTCGCCAAACGGCCGCGATGGCTCTGCCTCCGCGTGCTAGCATGTCAGAATCCGTTCAGATCTTCCAGGACGCGTTTTTCGACCAGACCACCCCGATGATCAGCCATGCTCCGATGCCTTCGGCAGGAAAACCACCTCAGCGCCGACTTGCTCAGACCCCACAGAACAGCAACATCATTCGCGGCAACACCAACAGCGGCGGTGTCATAATCAACCCGCCACTTCAGCCAGCAGCGAGGCAATCGCCACTAAAAATGGCAGCACCCTTCACAGCCACTTCGTCCTTGACGCCTCTTCAGCCAGCACAAGGCAACAACAAGCTGAACATGGTTTCCTTCCAGCCTCCTATGGATACGAGCAGACCAACAGATTCGATGCAGAAGAAGCAGCCGCTCATGTCTCGGTTCAAAACTGTAGCCCAGAAACCTCCTGTCGACGGAGTTGCTACCGCATATATGGGGAAAGAGAACAGCCATCCCATCAGCTTTCCGACCGCGGCAGGACTGAACCTGTCTATCGAAAGCTACTACCAGAAAGCACCTGGAAAGCGCCTACTTGAAGCAGCCCTGATCAAGGACAGCCGACCTCTGAAGAAGCTTCGTGTCGATGATGGCCCGCTACCGCCACATGACTCCTTCCCTCCTATCATGGACGACGGCCTCAAGCCTGGCCACAGCTACGCCATGCTCATTGGCATGGCAATTCTCCGGTCTCCGGCCCGTAAACTAACACTTTCTCAAATCTATAAATGGATTTCGGATACGTTCTCCTTCTACAGCCCTCAAGACGCCGGCTGGCAAAATAGCATTCGTCATAACCTGAGTTTAAATAAGGCATTTGTCAAACAAGAACGGCCAAAGGATGACCCAGGCAAGGGTAACTACTGGGCCATAGAGCCGGGTATGGAGCACTTGTTTATGAAGGACAAAGGCGTCCGCAAGCCTGCTGGCTCTAGCGACAGCCTCCAAGTCACGTCAACCACAGTTCTGGAGCCGTCTCTGCCGCCGATGCCGACGACTTTCCAGGAGCCTGCGTTGCCGCCACAACTCCCCCCGATGCCGCTTGGCATGATCGAACCCCAAGCTACGTCTTCAGCGGCTGCTACCCACACAACCAAGCAGGCAGAGCCCTCGTCAGATGCTACTATAGTTGCATCTGACTCGGGTACGCCGGAGGAGCAGCAGTCGTCGGCGAACGAGAAGGCTACGTCCACGACCGCAATTCCAGAGCACACCGATGCCACAGTTCTTGACTCTTCTCTCTACTCACCAATCCCTGCTGCCGCCTTACATTCTTCACCTCCCATCTCGAGACATATCGAGGCTGCTAGCGGTACTCCTCCACCCGTACCACGAGCTCTTCTGGGCTCTTCGGCGAACAGAGCTCGAAAGCGGAAGTCGGCGTCGGTGGACGACAGCGGGTACATTTCGTCCTTGGAATCTTCTGCTCTTCGGTGCACCCAGACCAGCCGCCATCTCCCATCTGAAGGCATCGACCGTTCAAGAATCAAACGGGGACGTGCTGAGGAAGAAATCGCCCGGCTACGTGCATCCTCGTACGACAGCCCGACTAAGAATCGGTCTCGGAATGGATATCATCCTGCGTCGTCGTCGCCTCTCCGGCATAGCGGCCATAACGAGAGCGCCTCTGGTCATATGCTGCCGCCGCCGTTGACCCCTGCGGTCAAGTTGAAGGCTCCCTTGAGGCCCCCGCCATCGGTGTCACCGAGCACGAACCTTCGGATGCACCGTGACAAGGTCCGTCATATGCTCGCGTCTCCGCTGAGACGGATGGCCTCAGCTGCAGACGACGTCCCTGGCTGGGGAAGCCCCACTGCATATGATGAGTCTCTTTACAACTTCACAGACGAAGCGGTGTTTTCTTTGGAATCGAACGCCTTGGGAAGTGCGTTTGAGATCTTCCAAGACGACTCTCTTCCCAATCTATTTCCGTCCATGAGCAATGGATCGCCAATCAAGCCGCCATCAAGCAAGAGGCTGCGCATGGAACGGTCCCAGTCGGCCAGTATTCTATCCGAGGTAGCAAACTCTGCACCACGACGCAGTATCACATCAGCTCCGCTCCTCAAAGTGCCTACCCAGTCTCCGGGACCAAATCTGGACACCCCCAGCAAATTTTTTGATAGCTTGCCTTCGTCTCCAAGCAAGTTTTTCAACTTCCAGTCGCCATCAAAGATGCCTTCTGCTTCCATGGTAGGAATCCCTCTTGACTCAGGCTTGGGCGATGAAAATACTTGCTTTGCTCTGGATGACTTCTGCTCGCCGGAATACATTCAAGATGTGGATGATTTTGGCGGATTGGATATTCTTCAGGGATTTGAAAAGATTGGATCACATTCACACATGTTCAACGCACCGCCAGTGCAATCTCAGATGATGCCCTATGCGCAGCAGCAGCAGCAGCAGCAACATCAGCGGCATCAGTTCCTTCATCAGTCTCGGCCACACAAGGGGACGCAAAAGCCTCCTCTTGGCCGAAGCTACACGACATCTTTCTGAGAACTGTCATCATAACCCCACGACGGCCAGCGATTTTGACGTTTCTTGGCTGATAATTCCCTAAACTTTTCTCTCTTTTTTTGCCATGATTAATGAAGTCTCCGAAGAAAGCAACATCCTAGGAACAAAGCACTATGGTTCGGTTGTCAGGGTTTTGCACTCAACGTTTGTTGACCTATTGTTGTGTTGGCTGCCTGCTCTTATTTTGTATCTCCTTTTAAATGTCCTTGTAATGGCCCTTTTTTTTCCCCCCCCCTTGTTTTACTCTTTCCCTTTTCTCCTTTGTGTTGTTCTACATTTTGCCTTTCCTTTTGGCTGTTGCCTTCTGCCTTTTTCCTTTTTCCAGCTATTCGATGCACATGTTTTGGCTGCTTGCGATGGGTATATTCTAAGTGTGATATGTCCACTTTCACTTAACGATTTTTCTTTTTTGTCTGATTTGGTGGTCCACTGGAAGGTTCCAGCCTGGATCAGGAGCCCGTATTGATTGGAGCAGCAGATTTGCTAGGTTTACATATTTCCAACCATGGGGAGGGTTTCTCTTATAGTCGAAGTCCTGATAGAACTAGTTGTTCTCAGTGAGAAGGTGAAGGTCGGGACGGGTATGGAAGAAGCATTTCTTCAAGGGCCACAGTCGAAGAAACTTCGGAGTTCGTTGGAAAAGCAAGGGTATGGAGAAGCATATTGGGAACTGGCTACAATAACGAAATATACGTGCGTACCCAAACATATTGCCTGCAAATGAAATGTGAAAGCTCTCGGTCGTCGGCTTGCAAAGCTTGGATTAGCCGCGCTTGATGTCTATTCGATTTAAGTCCCACCTTCCCTGCGCCAACTTTTCCGAATCCTAGAGCCTTCCGGCACTGTATTTGTAAAGGGTATTTCTCGTGTGGTTTCCCCCCCCTTCCGCCCCGAACAAGGCGAAGTTGCAAAATAAACAAAGGCAGAAGGAAGCAATTCATTAATGCCCGAATGCAACGCCGATAGTTGAACGCCATGCCCGACAGACCCCCCGAGGTATCTCCATGTATATATGTGTGTGGGCAATATAGCAATACCAAAGCACAAGAAGCAAGTCTATTGTTCCGCATATCCCGATTGAGCAGCTGAGTGACGAGAGGCCAAAGTAGCCAGCACAGGTCTGCGGCGGGTATTCTAGTAGATACCCATGCGTGTGGCCCAGCCGGCCTCTTTCTGGTTGACGTTAATCTGGTAGGGAAAAGGATTTGACTCGGCTGTCGTGATAGGTGGTATGTGGTCCTTGTGTGCATTGACAGACGTGACGATCTTCATGACGGCCGCCAGCAGGGTTGACTGCATGGCCTGGCGGACCTTTGCTCGTTCTGCGTCGAGTCAGTCGCCGAAATGGCCAGAGGGAAAGAAGGGAGGAAGACAGCTGTCTCGTCTTCAAAAGCACCTACCGCTTTCTGTTCGCGGCTCTGCCACTGTGACCTTGACAGTCCAGCTCTCCCAGCACACCTCTTCCTCGCCGCCACGCATGACATACCAGGCCTTCCGGCGGCGTTTCTCAAAAAACTGTACGGATATCTGACCACGGCCACCACGGTGGTTGCTGCCGCCGCCGCTGCCTCCGCCGCCTCCGGTCCCTTGTCCGGCCCCTCTCTCGGCCTCCAGCTGGCGCACCAGCACGGCAGTGCGCTGATCGATGAGGGTCTCGAGTTCGGCATTCTCAATATAGGGCAGGGTGAGATCGAGGACGTCGCGGGTGAGCGGGAGGACGGATGGAAAGAAGCGGTGGAAAAAGATGGTATGTAAGATGCCTGTTTCTCTCGCCGTTAGGAAAGAAGAGTATAAAAAAATTGGGTAACCAACCACTCGGAAGGGTCAGTCCGGGTTCTTACCGCGAACAACGTCGCGAACAGAGGACGGATCGACAAAGGCCTCAAGGATGAACTCGAACGTGGGCAGCTGCTGATCCATGGCTGGCGGGACGTGATCCGGAGAGGATTGAGACAGTAAAAGAATAAGAGAGAACAATTGGGACGTTTCAATTGCTCTGGGCGCTGAAAAGAACGGGATCCGAGAGGGGGGGGGAGGAGGAACGGAAGCGAGAAGCAGAAGAGAAGTGAGGGAGAATCCGATGGCGCTGCTTACAGTGAGGGGTTAAAGCCGGGAACAAACAGCAGGGCACTTTTGGCCTTCCGCTTCCCCAGATAACCCGGGGGGGGTTGCCGTAATGGAGGGGCAAATAGCAGATGCTTAGCAGATGCTTAGGAGGGAAGACTGCTGAAAGACAATGTGCCTGTTTTCGGCTAGCGTGGCGACGAGGTGCTCTGGTCGCAAGATTTAATCAGCCGCTAATAGTAATATACAGTAGCAGCTGCAGCGCGTGTGCCGAGGCAATGTGTGGCTGCAGCAGCATAGTAATCCGTTTCTTTTATAGGGGAGGCTGGGGGTACAGAAGTATGGGAGGAGCAACTTTTTTAGCTTTTTAGTGCACGATTATCGATTAGTGTTAGCACGCGTCCCCCAAGTAATTACGAGTGACCTTACAGAAAGCTTCCCCGGCCAGTTGTGCTCTCGTGAGCGTGATAGACGCAAAACACAATTTGACGCAACACAACGCTCCATTTTCTCCGCCGTCCCCCCCCCGGCCATCCTCTTCGGCTCGTCCGTCAACAGCAGAAGCAAGGAAAAGAGTCATGTTCGCCGCCACGCGGCGGTGGTTTCGCCGCAACCGAACGCCGCTGGCCGTCGGCGTGGGCGTCGTCGGAGCTGGCTATGTTGCCACGCAGTATGTGCTGGCCAAGATCAACGACGCCCGCGAGCGCATGAGCAGCGACCGCATTGCCAAGGAGAAGTGTGTTTTTTGTTTCTAAGAGATCTTTGTCCTCGTTCTTCTTTATATATCTCTTGTGCTGACAGAACGGGGCCCTCACCTCAACAGTCTTCGTCGTCGATTCGAGCAGAACCAGGAGGACTGCACATTCACCGTGCTGGCCCTCCTGCCGACCGTCACGGCCAACGTCCTCGACGCCATGAACACCGAGGCGATCACGTACCAGATCCAGCACATGAAGGCGGCGGGCGCTGGCGGTGGAGTCGCCAAGAGCGTCTACAGCGAGAGCGCCGCGTCCATCAGCCCCAGCATGGCTGACACCCTGCTGACCGAAGATGACGGCCGGAGCGTGGCCATGATGAGCACGAGCATGCAGAGCGAAAGCGGCGTGCACGCCAGCCAGGTTACGATGCCGGGCCGGACGGCAGACGGCACGCCGGACAGCACCAGCAACAGCAATAGCGCCGTGGCTGCGGCGCCGAAGCGCAAGTCCAAGAGGCAGCTCTGGGATGAGCTGACCATCAGCTGTTCGTCTTTTTCTTTTTTGTTTTTGTTTTTCTTGTCTTCTTTTCTTTTCTCTTCTTCTCCTCTTCTCTCATATCTTCTTTACTTACCTGCTTCTGCCCTTACCAAAACCCTCCTCCATTCCCCAGGACAACGTCCACTAACTGCCTTCTCAGCCATCACAAGAGCCTACACCCTCCTGTATACCGTCGGCCTGCTGGTCATGATCACTCGCATCCAGCTCAACCTCCTCGGCCGCCGCAGCTACCTCTCCAGCGTCGTCTCGCTCGCTACCGGCACCGCCCAGGCTACAATCAGCCTCGAGAACAACGACGACGACAGCCCGCAGCACAGCCTCGGCGGCAGCTACTTCGAGGTCAACCGCAAGTATCTCGCCTTCAGCTGGTGGCTGCTCAACCGCAGCTGGGCCGACATCATGTACCGCGTCGAGGCTGCCGTCCGGGCCACCTTTAGCCACATGAGCCCCCGCGACTTTGTCTCCCTCGAGACCTTCGCCGACCTCACCAACCAGGTCCGCCAGATAGTCGAGCAGGGACCCCTACCGCCGCCGCAAGAAGCAGAAGCCGCAGCAACTGCATCTGCAGCAACTGCTATAGTGGATCTAGCAGCACAAGCTGCTACTACTTCTTCACCCTCCTCCTCCTCCTCCTCCTCCCTCCACCCTCCTTCGTCTTCTGCCTACCCTGCCGCCTCCTCCCGCTGGCTGTCGCTGGTTCTGCCGCCGCCAGGCTTGGAAGACTACGTGCTGCGCGAGTCCGGCATCCTGGCCGACAGCGCCACCGCCGCCTTTGGGCCGGATGCAGAGGCGGCACCAGCAGTGGGCGACGGCGAAGGCGTGACAACGGCCAATGCGTTCGCAGCCGCCACCGCCGCTGCTACTGCCGAGTCTGCCGCCCTGCGCCGCCTGCTCGACGAGACGGCTGACCTGGTGGACTCGCCAACGTTCTCGCACGTGCTATCACAGATCCTCGATGCCGGCTTCGCCACGCTGATCCAGCACAAAATCGCCCCGGCCGCCTTTGACCTGCCGCCCGATGCCGGTGAGGGCAGCATCGAGCTGGTGCGCCTACGCAGAGACAAGACCGTGCAGCTGCCAAAGGTGCTGTCGGTACTGACGCGCCAGGCCCACACCATTGGCAGCGGCATGCCGAACGAGTACCTACAGGAGATGGAGGCCGTGCGCGACCTCGAGGCCTTTGCCGCTGTGGTGTACTCGAGCAACTGGGAAAGCGAGATCCGGGATGACGGATTAGCAGCAGCAGCGGCGGCGGCGGCAGCGGCAGCGACAGCGGCAGAAGAGGACGCAGCCACATCGTCGGCGACAACAGTGGGAGCAGGAGGATCACGTGGCGACGTGCAACAGACACGGCAGGCTACGGCTTCGACCCTGTTTGCAGAAGAGTCGCTCGTCATGGTGGAGCCGTCGTTGAAGAGCCTCGAGAGCGCCTGGGAGCGTGCTATGGACAAGCCATAAAAGCCCGTCATAAACAGATGCTGGGGCGGGGAGAGATGCGAAGCAAGGAGACGGCGTTATATATAGGGTTGTTGAGCACAAGCAGTTATCAACGAAGCGAGACAATAGGCAATTAATCGGGAAGGGCAGAAAAAGGGCCGAAGGGTGCTTGGAAATTTCGAGAAGCAGGAGACGGGATCGTCTTCCAACATTATGTAAAAGTAGAAGCTCTATTTCTATAGATACCATGTATGTGAGGGTTGTGCAGCTTGTGTGATCTTTCCCTTTGAGAAGAAGAACAGGAGGGAGTCCTATCAAACGTTGAGAAGGTGCCCTCTCGCAACTATTCCCGTCACAATAAACCCCGCACAAATTGGTCGAGGCCCAGCTCGAACAGCTCGTTCTTGACACCTACACCGCCGGGATGCTCGACGGGCGCCAGCGGGTTTTTGACAACTGGGAAATCGGGTCAGCAGGGGGGAAGGACAAAAGGATAGGGAAAGGCTAGAGAGGCGAAAAGAAGAAGAGGGAGATGGACCAACCATATTCGACCCACAGGTTGATGTAGATTTGGTGCAGCACATTGCGCATGCTCAGCACCGACGTGTCCGTCAGCATGACAAACCGCAGGTTCGTCGGCGTCTCGTAGTAGTGCAGCTTGTACTGCGCCGTGCGGAAGCTGATGAACGCGTCATCGTCGCCGCCCAGCTTGCGCACCATGTTGCGCAGCGAGAACACGGTGCCAAAGATGAGCTTGGCATCATCCTTGCTCGTCGTGCTGACCGTTGTCGATGCCCCGCCCTCGGTCCAGTGCTTGGTGTAGATGCATTCCGCTGGTGGCAACGCAAAAAGAGTGCAGAGGACATGCGGTCAGCTTTCAACAGAGACAGCAGAAACAGCAGTCAGATAACTCATTGCAGGATAATACACACTGTGGCGGTCAAAAATGAAAAATGAGTAGACGGCCATGATGCCCGGCTGCTATCTGCCTGGTAGGCGTCTCCGCCAACCTTCTCTCCTGAAGGTCGAGGGAGGAGACCCTCCCTTTTCGCTTTCTGCACGTAGGCACACGGTGCCTCGGGTCTGGTCTCCCTTAGCCTCTTTACTTGGAGTATCCCTGTCCGGCTATCAGCCAGCTCTTTTCCGTCGGCTGTTTTCGCCGAATCGTGGTATGGACGGCAAGGATATCGTGCGTGCGAATGCTCTCTCCAGGTGTTTCCATCATGTTGTTAGCTTCTGGAAATCACAGTAAGCGTGCTGCGATTTATGCTTCTATCCGTGTATCGCTGTAGTGAGCGGGCTTTGTTCGTACTCGTACGCATTGATCTTCTTGCTGTCTTCCAGCTTTTCCATAGCGAGCGTTGGCTAATATGCGAGAAGATGAAAGAACTTGATGATCTTTGTATGATCAGTTACCAGCCCGTCTTAGCTACAGTCGAAAACATGAACATGTTGAAGTCTTATAGTCCGGGCTAAAAGCGTAGAGTAAATTCTGCAAAGGTAAGGTATGCTTTAGCCAGACCTACGCACTAGTCAGGGACCATGTCCGGTTCAAGTCACCTGTATTTCCACATTTTACTGTCCGGCTTGGAAATCTTTAACATCCGTCAAGTAAAGTTTTTGCGTTGGGTGCTTGTGATAAGGCTGCATGGAAATGCCCCGGTCGCTCTGCCTTATTGTGTGGGGCTTTGAAACGGGATCTGCGCTTTATGGCCCATCGGGTTCAAAATACATAAAGAAAAAAGGACGAGGGATTGCGCTTTGCAGCCCGCGCTCACTCTGCTACCCAAAAAAAATACGGTGCTCTTATCACGCCTTTGTCCAAAGAAGGAGGAGTGGGCAGCGAATAAAGCCAGGAGGGCGCATGTCCATTGCTCAGCCGCTCCTTCTGCATGCCATTTCTGCTCGTAGCTGCCTTGCTTTTTTTTTTTCCTTTTCCCCTTTTGTCGTCGCTGCTATTACTCTTTCCCCCCCGAATCACACGTTTCTGCTTCACTAACACCCAAACGATCATTACCCAAGAATGCAGTCAACGGCCACGGTGCTGCCTGTCATCGGTGACGGTTTTTTGTCACTGCCACGTTCAGCAGCGACTGCGGCAACGGTCGTCGACCCCGCCTCCAGTCCAAAATCTCATCACCTGTCTCCTTCTCCCACCATCGCAGCTGGGCTTCTCAACAACAGCAACGGCAAGGCTCTCCTGTAAGTCGCATGCTCCGTACACCACCTACCCCAATCTCTGATTGTCCCCCCTACCCTGGCGACCCATCTGGCTGGCACAGATGGCGGGAGGACCAACGGGCGAACCGTTTTCTGCGGGGCTGTGTGGCAGTGCAATAACAGCCTCGCAGATGCTTTATTTTTTTTCCCTACGCCTATTCCACGTGCAGCAGGATGTCTGACTAGGGTATTCGACATGCTCTGCTCTTGCTGCCTGCTTCCAGATCTGCCATCAATGTACCGATCTATCATAGTCCCATACGTCAACACCGGCGAACGCCTTCCCACCACCGCGAGATCAAGGTGAGCAATACCACGCACATGTCTTTCGGCTAGCCATGTTCTTACTCTATCGGTGTACATATGCGCCGAAGTGTGGTTGCGGCCTTTCTCAGGCACTGACAAGAATAGGAAACGCTCGATGCTGTCTCTAAATTTGCCGACGACGAAGAGGATGGCCTGGCACATCACAAAATCAACCAATACACAATTGAGTCTCTGCTAGGAACAGGTTCCTACGGCCATGTCCATCTTGCCACAGACCAGTATGGCCAAGAATTTGTACGTGTTCTGACCCTCAGCCTTGTCAGGGCGGTTCTAGTATCTTCTACGGAGCCACCTATGCTCATATGTAATATAGGCAATCAAGGAATTCTCAAAGTCGAAATTGCGAAGGCTTGCTCGGAGCAACATCATGCGGCGGGGCCCTCCTGCCGGTGGAAGGCCTAGCTTGCCCTTTAACCCTGTTGCGCGGTTCGAAGGCGAGAGAAAAGCCGAGGCCAAGGATGCGTTGTACCTTATCCGGAAAGAGATCGCCATTATGAAAAAGCTCAACCACCCAAATCTCGTACAGCTGATCGAGGTTCTGGATGACCCGGATCAAGATTCGCTCTACATGGTGCTCGAGGTTTGCAAAAAGGGCGTTATTATGTCCGTCGATCCCGGGAAGTCTGCAGAGCCATGTAATGCGGAAGACTGCCGCTGCTGGTTTCGAGATCTGATTTTGGGCATTGAATATTGTGAGTGGCTTTACATACCGAGGATATCTCAAAGCTACTCTGAAGCAGGTGCTAATAGACGTTTAGTACATGCACAGAACATCGTGCACAGGGATATCAAGCCGGACAACTTACTAATAACGGATGACGGAGTGCTCAAAATTGGCGATTTTGGTGTCTCGCAAATATTCGAAAAAGTGGATGAAATGCGCACCAGCAAAACAGTCGGATCCCCAGCCTTCCTCCCCCCTGAGCTCTGTGTATCACAGCACGGTGATGTCTCCGGTACGGCTTGCGACATTTGGTCCATGGGCGTCACGCTTTATTGCTTCCGCTATGGCAGGATTCCATTCCAGCACGCGAATGTCCCGGATATTTACGATGCTATCAGCAAAGACGAGGCCAAGTTGCCAGAAAATGAGGACCCGGAATTTGTGGATCTAATGCACAGGATACTGGAGAAGGATCCCTGCAAGAGGATTGTCATGGCAGAATTGAGGGTAAGCTGCTCTTTAACCAGACGTTGCACTGTTATCTGCTTTATTATGTCTTCCTCTTAACCCATTGTCGTGTCGCAGGAGCATCCTTGGGTCACAAAATGTGGCAGTGATCCTCTGCTAAGTGCCGAGGAGAATTGCGCTGAACCTATCGAGCCCCCTAATGCTCTGGAGGTCAACCATGCTTTTACACGGAACATAAGTCATCTACTATGCGTTGTAAGTTGTTTTATCTCCTGCTTATCATTATTGAGAGGATCTAACACTTCGCTAGATGAAAGCTATTCGCAAGTTCAAGGGCCTCCTCTCTACAAAAAACCGTGGTGTCAATCTCGGCAAGGACTTGCTCATTGAGAGCAAGACCGATACGGCACCAGTCAAGCCGTCCGTTCCCTGGTCTACAGCTGAAGCTCCGGTGATCGACTCAGAGATAGCCCGGCTCGTCCAGGAGATGAAGGAGAACAAACGGAAAGCGAGTCTCCAGATGGAGAAGATTCGCAACGTGACCTCCAGGGACCGCAGCTCCATTGTTGGCTATGGCAACGATTTTTACAATGGAAGAACCGACTCGGCAGATTCGGCAGTTTCGATACAGGGCCGCATGCCATTGTTGGGCATTGGAATTGGCGGCGTGGATGATTTCACTGCCGAAGGTCAGGATGCTACCGATGGCTGTGTATCAGAGTCACCCACCACTGCCGACTTTGATGTTTACACCCGGGCATACCAGTCAGAGCTCGGTCGCACCCGGTCTCAGCACGCCCGACCCATTGTCTATCCCGAATATACGCTGGAGCCTGAGGCAGATGGTGCTGGGAAGTCGCTCGCCTTAGGCGTTGAATACCTTGTCTCACCAGACGACCTCTCTGAGTTGCCAGGCTCTGCGAAACATCTGACCTTGGCGGGTGTGGTAACGTGTGCCATGAAGGAGTCTAGATCTTGAGGAGATGCCGGGCCTTGGGGAAATGAGGGTGAGAGTCTTGGCATCTAGCAGATGCTTGCCCTTTTGTGGTATCGTTGTATTTGGAGAGTTGCTGGCGTTTCACCTGGGACCCATCAAAACAGTATCAGATTGTTGAGTGATTTGAAAGAAATACATAGCCGTTGTTTCACGATGAAGATTGTATCTTTTTTACAGCACTCGCCCTGACTATATGTTTTCCTTGAGGTCAGCTCGGCTGCCAAGCCGCCGTCACAGATCCATCTTTCAACGGCAAACGCTAAGCCTTAGAAAAGTAGATCGATGCCACAGCTTGGCGCCGACAAGTTCTAAAAAGCACATGCCAGCTTCTTCGAGCGCTTGGCTTCGCTCGTGCGAGTACTTGGCTTGCAGGGGAGAATCGGCCACAAGCTTGGCCATTGGGCATCGACCGGCTGCTCCGTATGCAGAATTCCAAAAAGCCGTAGGAGGCGGCGCAGTCTCTCTGTTGCCAGCTCACCCTGACCGTAGAACTAGTCAGATATGAGAATGGAACGCCGGGTCGCCGTCACCGCTGAAAGATGCAATACGGGTTGCCTCCACTGTCGGAAAGAGCGGCCAGTGCTCAGAGGTGACCTGATAACAGACAGATACATATGTAGTAGAGAGCGCAAGCAGGGGTGAGATAACATAATAAGAAAGCTTGCTCGGGCAAACCACCCTCCTTTACCTGTGGCGCAAGTTATCTTTCTGTTACGACGCAGTTTCGCTGTCTGGTCAAGCACAGCGGCCGCGATGTGTCTTTCTTCTTCTGTTCACACCGCTATATGCTGTGTGTCGTCGGCATAGCTGACTCTTGTGGTCGTGAAAGTCGGTCAGCAGGGGAAAAAAAGGAAGAAAAGTGAGGTCCTACAACATTCTTTTCCTCGGATATACAGAGAACAAAACGACATTCAAAATAGTTCCCCCTGTCTCACTGCCGTCGGTTTTTTCCTTGGGGGGGGGGGGTTATCATTTTCTAGTGGCAGGCCAAGAGAGCGGTAGGAGATAATGGACCACTCGACCGCGATATCTCACGCACGAGGGTTCCTTTCGAGAAGGCGAGATTGGAAGGAAAAGGCAGGAGGGAGCACCAGCGACAGCTCCGTGCGACGTCAAATTTCGTGTTGCTGGCCCGTTCTAGCCGATGTGGTCAGGCGCATGGGACGGGACAAGGCTAAGTAGGTAAGTAGGCCGCAGGGTGGGAAAACAACGATTTGACTCGGACAGAAGCGTAACCTGCTCAGTGTACTGGCATGCACCCATTAAAGCTGACCCAATCCTACTCGTAGTTCTGACGCGTCAGGCGGGGAGAAGGCGGGAAGCTGTCTTTGCTGCAGCATCCGCATCAGCCTGCATCTAGCTTACTCGTACTATGCGCTGCACACCTTTCTCACCTACCACCTGGTTTTTGGGGACTGTAGACACAATGCAGTCCGATTGGTGAGCATGCCGTTGTGTTCACCCTGCTGGCGTGACGCTACAGGAATGCTTGGATGGGCAAGGGGCGGTACGTATGGCACGTACGAGTATGGAACATGACGTCTACAAAGTCCATGAGCGAGCATAGCCATTCATGCTCCAGACTAGTCCACAGTATCGAGCCATCTTTAGGATCCCGTCTTGAGACTGCCAAATGAGGAGAGAGGAGGCATCTGTGGTGTGAGAGAGCTCAGAATTACGTACATGTGGACGTGGGTAGTGCTAGGAATACAAAGCGATTGTTCGTGCAGTCGCTAGCAGGTGGGCATTACGAGCAGTACGAGCAGCACGAGCATGAGCGGCCCGTCCAGAACATGCCGCCAGTGCTATTTTTTATTCAGCTGTCTGATACATATATTACAACGCTTCGCTTTGAGCTATACTCCGTACCGCCAAGTACGAGTAGAGAGGAAAGGGAGAAAGCAAAAGGCACAGAGACAGAAGGGGGATGGTGCGATGTAGAAAAAGTGGTGCGACTGGCGGTCGAGGAGGTAAGAGGAAAAAACACCGCTTGACCACACCTGCCTCCTCCCTACAATATCATCGACTTACACACAGCGTCGGAAAAGGAAGGCACACTAATTACCCGTACTCTAGCATTGCCAGTTCATCAGACATGGCCATCGCCCCCTCTTCTGCTCGGCTCTCTTTTCCCGTGCCCTCCCTCGCCCTCGTTAAGCTCATTCTCCGTCCGTGCAGGAGCCAGTGAGGAAGAGGCAAAGCTAAAAACGCTGCGTGGACCAGGAGAGCAGGAAGAGGGGCGAAAAAGTGGTGCGGTGCAGTGGGAGGAGAAGCAGGTAGCAGGTCATGAAAAAGAAAAAAAAAACAGGGCAAATGACGGAAAGAAAGCCGTCAGTATGAGTAGGTCGTGGCATTGCGACGTGCAGAAAAAAATGCCTCATAGAGGCAGGAGCAGGCGAATACGTGTAGACATACTCTCATACATACTACGAGTATGTAGCCGGGCAAGGGACGGCAAGCATGAAAAGGAACAGTAATATGGGATGACCGCGAGAAAGGCGCGAGCGTGGGTGCGAGCGCACTAGATAAAGATCGCCACGATCAATTGTCACTGCGAGAGACCTACACGTACGGAGTACGGAGTAGACAGACAGCTCAGGAACATGGGTACCACTGGGGATGAGCTCTTTCACTAATAGCAAAAATTGGACGACACGGCTGAAGTGTTTCTTCCTTGTTCTCCAGGCTTTTTCAATTGCCGCCAAGGCAATGGGTCATCTTCAAAAGAGCCAATAACACGGCCAGCTTTTACGATGTGCACAGATCAGAACGTGCTTGTGATTCCGTGTGCAAGCCCAGCGAGAGAGGGCCTTGCTGAAGCTGATCTGACGAGAGCATCCTCGATCCCCGCGTCCAACTTGCCGATGAATACTGCTCAGCATATGGGATATGGCGGCACTTGGATCTAATTGGCTCTTAGTGGAAGGGGTCCGAAGATGCTCGGTAGAATTTTTTTTTTATACGCCTACTGCTAGCGAACGGGGGGAGAAGAGGAAGAAAAGGAAAGAAAGAAAACAAAAAGGGTAAAAAGGGTAAAAAGCTCTGTGCCTGGCAATGGCGTACGAGTACTCCGTATGACGACCAGTAATGCCGGTGACAAGCTCCTCGCGGTACAAAGCTCTACCAGGAACGTGCATCGAACTTGTATGCTTCTGCATGTACATCTTGTGTGCCTCGACCCACACTGTACGGCGCACTTGTCCGAGTACGACGCATAGCGCTAGCATTGTGAGATATCTTACATATATGCCTTCTGTAGGGCACAGGCTTTTTCTCTCTCTCACTCTCTCTTTCCAGCTGGAAGAAGTCTGCATGATACTTGCCGTGCGTATTGCCGTTTCTTTTTTTTTTCTTTATTGAGATATGTGTGCAAAAGAGTTTCAGCCATACGGCTCAGACAACAGGCCCTTCTCGCCCGCTTCTTCGTACCCGCTTCGACTCTGTCTTCTTTTTCTGGATTCTCTTATTTCAACGTTTTGTCTTTCTGCTAGACATTCGTGGCTACCAACAGGCACATGACTAAGAATTGGAAATCTGTCTCGGAGGCGAGAAAGCACTAATTGCGCACACTGGTCGGCCCTCGCGGCTAAGCCAGAGATGGCTCAGCCCTTGGCGCACTGGCCGAGGTCAGAGGTAAGTACGACTACGACTACGACTACGAGCACTACGAGCAACTAAATAGCATTACTACGAGTACGCACGGAGTGGCAGTAGCCAGCATATGCCGTTTGCTCTGCGTGGAGAAGCCGGGAATTCATCGTGCCTGCTGTTGGCCTAACAATATTTATTATACGAGTGAACTGCACCTGCCATGATTTATCATCCACGCCGCCACTGGCCCGTCAGCAGCATCAGCGCCTGCAACCAGCCCCAAAGTGTCCTCCACAGTCCACAGTGTCGCGACAAGCTCGGCTGTTGTGTTCGTATCGTATTGCTCTACATGTATCTTAAAAAAATGGCGACCTAGAAAGAGGAGACCCTAACCCGCGCGTGGCTTCGTTTTTAGCTCACCACAATAAATCAAAAGGGCTTGAATTTTCGAGTTCAACGTTTATTTGACATTTATGCCGGATTCGCCTGGTCCTTAATATTATTCTGCTTTGTTTTTTGCCCTCCATCTCCCGTCTCACGTCGCTTTTCTTGTTTGCTCCTTCCTGCTTGGCTTGCCTCTCTCCCTCTCCCTCTCTCCCTCTCCCCCCCCTTTCTACCTCTTTCCGGCGCCACTTCCAGGCACCGTCTTTCTTCCCTGATATATATATCCGTCAACGTTTTTTGCGCCTCCTCCGCCTCTTAACGGCCACGGCCCTTTGCGCATTTTTGTTTTTCTTTCTTCTGTTTCCCTCTCTGTTCGCTGCTTTGTCTTCATGGTCTCTTCCCGCATCCCTCGTCACTGCTGTCCGCCCGCTGCTCCAAACAATCAGCGGTGTCGACTATGCACCAAAACCAAAGAGAAACCACGACGCAGCTGTAAACTGCAACCGAACTGCAAGAGCCTGCATCGGCCTGCAAGCAAGCATCCAAACCCTTCACCGCGCAGCCGCCTGCATTACACGCAGTACACGCAGCTGGTATAAGCACACTCCCCCCCAACTACCTACTATTATTGTTCCAGGTAAATCCAATTCCGCCCACACCAGCAGTCTGATACACATTGTCTTGATTTCTGCCTCCACGTCCAGCTCAAAACCCGCATACTTATCCTACACTTTCACTTCACTGTTGCTTCGCCTTCGCCTTCGTATCCCCATATCCTGCATACAAAAGGGCTTGCCTGTTCCCCGTACTGTCTGCCCCTTCCCTACCTCTTTCACCTCGTCCATTCCGACAGCAACCGAAATATAAGAGACGATTGCATGCAAATCCCAGGGGATGCACATCCGCTCTCCCACGCTCTCATCCACCTACCCACACACACTCGCAATCTCGTGCTGTTACACGTCTGCTTCCCGGAGAATCCGTGACTTTCTTTCACAGCAAATTTCGGGCACTATCTCATCATGAATTGTACCAGCACAGCACATCAACCTCCACTTTTGTTGGTCATCGGCCTTTAATACCTGCTAAACCTGCCCTATCTTTTTCTAGCCTGCCACCCCATTCTCTATTAGTCCTTTTCGCAAACCTTCGCAAACCTTCGCCTCCCTTCTCTTCTACTTGTACGCCTTGGTTGCTTATCAAATATTATCAGCACCGCCACCTCTCGTCGGATTCTTCACCTCCCCGGCAGTCAACCGAGCCAAACCACCCCAATCAAGTTCGGTGCGATCCAAACGCACGCCTTTTATATAGCCTCGTCATCCACTCTTTCTCAACCATAAATTCCGACGAGCATCAACCGAACATCAATTGGACGCTCAAGAGGAGAAATTTCAGAGAAACGAAGTCCGCGCAACGAAAGGCCCACCATTTTACCCCCACGCATTTTAAAGCACTTGATAGCACCACTCTATAAGACATTGACTGTCTCCTTTCGGCTTTTGTCACACCTTACCCACATCTCACCTGCAGTGACATCTCTCAGCACCTTCCGACCGACCAATACCTCATCCAACTCGCCGATTAAACCTCGGGCGCAAAACCCTCCTGTCTGGGGGGAATTGGGGGCGATACAGCGCATGATCTTTGTGTTCGTGTCTGTGTCCTCGTCGAATCCCTTCTTCGCAGCGCACTCGCCCTCTGGCCCACTGCATTATCGGCGCACACTATCATGGCGAGCTTCACATCAGACATAAAGGCTACGGCCCCTTCAGAACGGTCGCATGCCTCTTCAATAAGATCAATCGAGCTTCCTCCGACTGTGTCGCCAAAACTGAGAGCGCAAAATGGCGGCTCTACCACACCCCCAGATGCGCAGTCGAAACAGTCTGAAAAGACGTCCGTCAAAGATCGCATCACTCGCATGTTCTCACAACGCTCAACTACAGGACATGAGTCATCTATCAGCCCCTTAAACGGAAACTCGCTGAACAAAAAGAACCAGCAAAACCCACACCCACAGCAGCTGCAGCAGCAGCCGGCACAACACGACCCATCCGGCAAAACCAGTTCCGACCAAACCTCTTCTGCCAATGGTGCAGGCCTATCTACACCAAGCACGGCAAACAGTGCTGCAGCATCTCCTTCAGCAAAGCCCCAGGTGCCACCCGGAAAGAGCTCCGCGACGGACAAGGGCAATGAGAAGGTATCCACAGCTCCCGCTACAAAGGCAGCAAAACCGGGGAACCACGCTGTCCCCAACCGCTTCGTCTGCGATCCGAACCAGCAAGGCGGCCATGAGCATCATCTCAAATCAAGTCGCCGGCAGGAAAAGTTGATGGACATGTTTCGCGTTTTCCTTGGAAAGAAAGTCGAAAACCCCGACAGCGACCTATCATTGGTGTCAAGCTGGGTTGACAACCTAAAGCAGGAAAAGGACAGCCTGGCTGCGGAGAAGAAGGCCGTTGAGAAGAAGGTTGGCGTTTTGACTGCAACTGGTCAGCCTTCGACCCTTTCAGAAAAGTATGGCAAATGCCAGGAGATCATCGGTCGCGGCGCCTTTGGAATTGTGCGCATCTCACATAAAAAGCTCGCCGACGGCCTGGGCGAGAAGCTGTTTGCGGTCAAGGAATTTCGTCGCCGGCCTGAGGAGAATGAGAAGAAGTACAGCAAGCGCCTAACGTCCGAGTTCTGCATCTCCTCAAGCTTACGCCACCCGAACGTCATCCACACCCTCGACTTAATTAAAGATGCGAAAGGGGACTATTGTGAGGTCATGGAGTTCTGTGCTGGTGGCGACCTGTACACTCTTGTACTGGCCGCTGGCAAGCTGGAGGTGCAGGAGGCCGATTGTTTCTTCAAGCAGATGATGCGCGGCGTCGAGTACATGCACGAAATGGGTGTCGCCCACAGGGATTTGAAACCCGAAAACCTGCTGCTCACCACACATGGAGGTTTAAAGATCACCGACTTTGGCAATGGCGAATGTTTCCGTATGGCATGGGAAAGCGACGCCCACATGGTCACTGGTCTCTGCGGGTCTGCCCCGTATATTGCCCCCGAGGAATACGTCAGCAAGGAGTTTGATGCGCGGGCCGTGGACGTGTGGGCCTGCGGTGTCATCTACATGGCCATGCGCACTGGTCGTCATCTGTGGCGCGTTGCAAGAAAGGACGAGGACGAGTTCTATGGCCGATATCTCGATGGCCGCCGTGACGAAGAGGGCTACGGTCCTATCGAATCCCTCCATAGGGTAAGCATCTGATTTTCCCTCATGACTGCAACTACCCCCCAATTGGCGATCAAGTGCTAACATCACCAGGCCCGTTGCCGGAATGTCATTTACTCAATTCTTGATCCAAATCCTTCTCGGCGCATAACAGCTTCGCAAGTTCTCAAGTCCGAATGGGGCCGTGAGATTAAGTTGTGCAAGGCCGGCGAGGAGGGACTCTGATTTCCGGTCAGTCTTCAGAGGGGCGTCTTGTTGGCGTCGTATTGGCAGCGTCCAAATATCTTGTGACGCTGGGCAAATCGAGTCGAGAGCATTGAGGGAAGGGGTACCAGACGTGATGAAGTTTCGGAATAATTTCTGTACCCTGTACCCCATGACGTCACTGCGCATTCTTCTCAAGCCCAATCTTTTGTCAATTGGCCTTACCTTTTCTTCTATATACTTTTATTGCTCCACCTTTTCTTTATTTCTCTTGTTACTTCATAAAAAGGATGGGTGTTTTCAGCGTACCGCGACTTGTGGCAAGAGGCTGTTTGATATTTTGGGCTAGCAGCGGCGTTTGGATGGATGCATTTGCCTTATTCCTTGCAGCTCTATAGCCTTTCCTCTGGTTGAGAAAGGCCTACCTGTGTTAAATCTTTAATGAAGCCCGGCAGCCTAGGTAGGGAGTTTAGGGAGAATGTTGCAACTCTTTGGTGGCCGTGGGGTGCGCGAGCTCACCGTGGTATACAAGTTGCATAGCACAGTAGTCCTCGGGATATTATGACCCATTTCGAGAACTAAGGACAATTTACCAGCACAAGGCTAGTAGATATAAAGGTAGAAGAGTCGAGCAATTAAATCGCTGGTTAAGCGGCTCTGGACTTCTGAGTTGACCATTCCTAACGATCGCACATATGGTATACCGTCATAGCATAAAAACTCTTCAAATTTATGAACAGAGGCAAAATGTATTTCCCGTCTAGCAAATGTTGTACATGGCAAACAGGGTAAACAGCGCAGCACTTCCATTCTAGCTTTACGTCCGCTGATAGGACCACCGGTCGAGAGATAAGGGCCGTTAGGGTAATTGAAGAACAAGACAAGACAAAGCGAAAAGAAAAAAAAAACAAGTCAGAAAAGTTAAAGAGACCAGGAGATGAGTGATAACGCTAGGATTGTGAAAAAGAAATATAAGTTGCGCGCGAAAAAGAAAAAAAAACGATGCATGCACGAAGGAGAACAAGACAAAACAAAGGCAACTCCCCCAGCACATCGCGTCGGTTGCTGGTTAGGGACCATCCCTCGCCAGCCTCCCATCCTGTCCAAGTCAAGCCGTTATCTCGTCGTCATTTACCCTAAGAGAGCACAAACCTATGCCCACATTCTCTTTCCATCGCAAATATGAAAAAGAGTTACACACAAGACATTAAGAGATCCCTTTCCAGTGCCCAGCCCTGACTTCCCTGAATAGATGCATACATATAGCGACACACACCGCGTATCGCGAAACAAAGAAAGGCAAGACCGTTGAACTGTTTTCTTCTTATTTTTTTCGTTTGAAATGTAGAGATTGGGGGAGTCTAAGAATGGAACAAGTCCCAGGCTCGTTCACAGAGCCGCAAGAACTCCTCGCGCTTTGCCTGCTGGGTTTCTGGGCTATCGCGACTCTCGCCGAACGGGCCACGACGCTGTGCAGGGCGTCCAGTGCCCAGCGGCGGGCTGCCGCCGTCTTCGTACTCAGCACGGGGGCGCCTTCTGCTCGTGCTCCTGTTGCCGTCTGTGTTCCTAGAGGCATAGCCGTGCTGGGGTGAAGGTGGTGTTGGCGGCTGATGCCCGCCGTAGTGAACTAGTTTGGGGAGCAGCTCTGGGCGGCCACCAGCCAGCTCTGCCTGGGCCTCCTCAGCGGAACGGTATTCTCGCAAGCGCGCAGACGTCGGTGGTTGCTGTTGCTGCATAGCATGTGGTGGCGGGTGCGACATTGGCGGAGGATGTCCTGGTGAAGTCAGGGGTCCGCGTGAGCCGCTCTGCTGAACATACAGAGAGTGACCGCTAGACTCAGGGTGGCCAGAGAGGCCCTGGCCAAACACATCGGCGATGGGCGGCAGGCGGTTGTTTGTCTGGTTGGCGGGGACATGGTGGATGTGAGACGTATTTGACAGCTTAGACGGCTGGTTGGTGATGTGGCGAGTCAAGGGATGCGGGTTGTGGATGCCCGTGAAAGTCTGTCCCAACGGGGCCGACTGAATCACACGCTCGCTAGCAAAGGTTTCATGTGAAGGCGCAACAATAGACAGCCCGGGAGGCGCCTTGTTGCGGCGAGACATGCCTGGCGTTTTCGCCGCGAAGTGGCTGGAGCTGTCCTTGTCTTTGCTTGGCGTCTCGCCGTCGCCCTTGGCAGACTGCTGCTGTAGGCGTGCCTCGATGATGTGCCGCTGCTGTTCACGCACGGTCATGCTGCGCTGCAGCTGCTCCTTCATGGCAGGATCGTGGGTGACAAATCCGGGTGAGAGACAGGCAAGGCCGACTTCCTGAATGCCTAAGCCGTCTCTTGCTGTCATAGGACGAGCGGTGCCTGGCGCTCCCGAGTTTGAGCCAGCGCCCTTGGACAGATCCAGCCGTCGCGGACGGTGTCGTGGAGTGGGCTCGGGCGAGCCAGGTTCTTTCTTCACGACAATTTTCGGCGGTGCAGCATTTCGTGAGCTGGGAAACAAAATTAGTACAGGAGGAACAGCAAGTGTGGCCTGAGGACTGGGTGTCTGTCCGAGCAAAGGGATACATACGCGCTGGGAGGAGAAGATTTTGACGCGTTTGCACCACCCCGAGGGCTGCCACTTCCCGACCGTTGTGCAGCAGCATGTGGTGTCGCTGCTGAGATGGTTCTTTGAGCAACCGGGGAGGACGATACGGCGGCTACGGCGGCGGCGGCGGCCGATAGCTCTGCCGCTGTCGCTGTCGTGGATGTGTTGGAGCTGGTTGCGGAGCTAGAGCCTTTGCCGCTGCCAAACGACGGTCGGTCGTGAGGGGCTGGAGACGGGGCCATTGCAATGGCGGTACTCATCGTGAGGTAGGTAAAAGGCGTTCAAAATGAGTGTCTGCAGAGGGAAGGGAGGAGTAAAGGTGCGATTCAGGACACGATAGCTGTGTCGACACCAGAGGCAGACTCGACTGGTTTCTCTGTATCGACTCGGTCCAGCCACGTGATAAGACCCTTCAGTCTAGCTTTTTATGGAGTATGCTGTTCTCGATATGCTTCGCCTTCCGTCCTGGCTCGCTTCAAAAGGTTCGCTGCCCTTCACGATGCGACAGTGTTGCAGGAAGACGGGTGGTTGGAGAGGGTCTGTGGGTAGCGCCACGTCGAAAGCGCCCAGCACTTCAGTGCAACTGACACTTAGCTAGTTGTGTCTAGCTGTGGCTCCTTGTTTTTGGTGCTAGTGGTGTTCGCGTTCGCGCAAACGCTTAAAAATCAAGACGCACTAAAAGGCGAAACGAATATGTCCCGCCAATGCTGGTCGTTAGAAACCGTGCTGGCGTTTCCTATCGCTTTATTTCCTGGCAGAACGTCGGCGGCAGTTTGGGTTCGGAAGGCTTGAGGCTAGGGAGAGAAGGATTAATAGCAGCCGGCTCAGAAAGTTCGGCTCCGATGGCGGCTTGCTTCGTGCTTCTTTCAATTGTGCGAGATGCTGTGATGGTAGTCGTGTCGTGGTCGTGAGTTGGGGGCAAGAAGAAACCGACTGGAAACGACTGGTGGGCACTATATTAGGCGGGGGGAGGCTGCCAGAGTGCGCTGTAATAGATCAGGTCCAGAAACGAAGCAGCGAGAGGAGAGGCGATTGATGCCGTGCTGTCAGAAGCAAGAAAGACGAGGAATAAACGAAGGAAGGTTCGCGGCACAGAAAAAAGAAGAGGGAAGGGAGGAGAGAGAAGCACAGAAAGTACAATTGTGCTTGAGAAGTTGGATGGAGAGGACGAAGCGCTGGTTATGAAAGGAGGGATCTGGTGAGCGACAGTGATACAGTCGTGTGTGAGAGATCTTGGCTGGGGG
>JRUC01000243.1:0-28428 GCA_000806385.1 Leptographium procerum
ACGCGTCTATGCTGCACTGCAGCTTGGCTACAGCATACATCCTGCCCAGATCGCCTTTGACCAGCCTGGTGGACCGGAACTTCCAGCAGCTGGACTTGCCGTTTGCTACCCGGTCAGCCTCGCTATCTCACGCCCTCCCTTTTCTTCCTCCTGCAGCCATGGAGACTACTTCATCCACAACCCTCCCTCCTCCGCGTGCTCACCGGTTTTCATATACACATTCGCGCGTCCCGTCACGGTCAAACACAATCAGTGCCTTTGATGCTCGAATGGCGGCTCCAAACGTTGTGGACCGGCGGCAGTCGAATCTGACGCCCTCACCACAGCCACAGTTGCAGCAACAAGAACCGCACGAGCACTCTCCGTACCTCACCCACCGCTTCCAGAAGTCTACCTCCCGACCATGTCACTCTCCCTCCAGCACCGAATCCCCACGGTTTCGGCCTCCTCCCCGTGAGATCTGTGAAGAACCCAAGTTATCAGCAACGTCTACATACCTCCAAGAGAAACTGTTGCGAGAGAGAAAGGTAGAGAGTGAGCGGTCCGCAAGCAGAATGAGTAATGATAGAACGCCTTCTTCTGTCGACCTCCGGGCTTCACAAAGCTCGCCGGCGCGCCCTCGATCCAGCACAGGCAACGGAGACCCTGTCAAAAAGAAGGGGGGTGTCAGCTTGAAGGAAATGGAACAGGTGAGCTGCGAGTCATGCTCGATACCCTCATTTATACATATTGCCACAGTCACTGACAGCTAATCTTATTTTGCGGCAGACTTTGACTACCCTTCATAAACAAAACTTTGATCTCAAGCTCGAGCTCTACCACCGAAGGGAAAAACAAACTAGTCTAGAAGAAAAATGCGAGAGCCTCGACCGCGAAAAACAAGAGGCCGAGGCGATGAACGACAAGCTTTTGTCTGAGCTAGAAATGAGGGACAAAGCTGTTGAAGAGGCTGTCAGCATGATCATCACGCTTGAAGCCCGGCTTGAGCAACTCTTGCGCGAGCGGGAGATGGTCCAACAGGTCGAGAAACATAATCTCTTCGCATCTAACTCCAGCATTCGGCGTGCGTTGTCCTCCGCCTCGCGTCATGTGGCAACAGACGTGTTGGGACCAATGGACCATGCTCTGAAGCCAAAACAGAAGTATGATGAAGGACGCACACTTGCCAGGATGCCCAGCTTTTTGTCTGAGCGGAGTGAAAACACAGAAAATTTGCGCAATGTGTACCTAGGCAGTGTGATAAGTCTACCGCGCATGTCGGAAGACAACCTGGACAGCGACTTTCCGGATCTTGCTAACCGCATTGGAAGTCCCAGTCTCAGCGTCCTGAGCGAAAGCTCCTTTCTCAGCATTTATGGCAGGAAGAACGACTCCCGAATGACTTCTTTCACGGCGGCTATGCAGCAGTCGTCCATGTCCAGCGTCCCTGCCGACATTCTGAGAAAGGCACCGGAACTCGCTCAGGAGGTCTCTACACCAGTTGCTGCGACTCACGCCGTAGCTGGCACAATGTTGCATGAAGCAGCTCCATCAGAGGCGACACCAAGAAAAAAGCGGTCGAACTCGCCAACTCGGACAAACAATGGAGCTGCGGGGCTGAACATATTGACGGAATTCATCGGTACGAACAGTCCTCTCCAGCGCCTGGAGAAGATGGAAATTTCTCTCCAGGCCATGGACGATGCGTCTCAGCCCAGCAGTGATGATGGCCGGGGACAACAAGTAGAGTCTCTAGCCAACCAGCTCCGGGCGCGGGACTTTGGCAAATCATCCTCGAAGGAGAAACGAGATCTGCTCCGCAGAGTGCGTACCGATGCTCCATTTGCAGGTGTTGGGAACCCACACAATCTACCACCTACGCCAGACACGATCTCGACGTCGACGCTCCGCAGATACAAAAATTCGAATGACACATTGTCTCAAGAAAAGGGCGGATTCAATAACGAGACAAGCTATCTAGCGTCATCTGAGTCGACGGCGGCAGGACGTGCCAGCGAAGGAGTCCAACAACGTGCAGACCTCCAGGAAAGAAATAGGGCGGCCCCACAGCCATCGTCGACGTCGGCTTTTAACAGTCGACGCTATGAGATGGGCATACAGAACGGATACTTTGACAGTCGCCACCAAATCCCACCACGCCCTCGCTCTGCTGACGAGACGACGCTGTCGCACTACGACCGAGGAAGCGTCTGGGGAGACTCGGAAAGCTCGGATGGCGACATGGACATTGATGGTAACGACTCGGCATCGATGCAGGACTGCTGGCTCCGCGAGAGCTTGCGGCCTGCGCACCTGTCCCCTCGTACGCGAAAAAGCGGTAGGGCATCGCCAGATCTCTTCCATTTCCCGTCGACGGTGAACGGATGGTCAACAACCGAGATGTTTGGAAAGAGTGGACAGGGCTACCCGGGCCCTGCTGGTGCTGGCTCTGCGCCGTATTTTAGTGCACTCGATAAGCTGGGTGCGTCTCTGCCGGTGCCTGCGAGCGGGGTGTTTGGTGCGGGCGGCTTGCTTGCCTCACCGCTGCCGTATGACATGGGCTCCATTCCCGGGGGGCCACCTCCGCCTCCAAACCGACGCTCGAGCCTGCACGCCCAGACAGGTTCTACACGAGATATCAGCTCGCGATGCGGATCGCGAGCAGGGTCCGCAGGTCCTGGCACCCCTAACATGAGCATGTCCAACGCAAGAACGCGACGATCCCCGACACGAATGTCCGTGGTCGGCGGTGACGGTGACGGTGACGGTTTGACCACTGCTGCTCACGACAATGTCCCGGAAAAGCAGGCACAGTCACAGAGCGCAGCACAGCCGGAGGAACTAGCCGTTGCGGCTAAGTCTAGGCACTACCCCCCTGCGTCGGGGCCGGCGCCTCGCAACCGGGTTCTCAGCCTGTTTCGGCGGTCCGGGTCGCATGAGCCAAGCGCATCGCCAGGAGCGCCAGTAGCGCCGGCATCGGCACCGGCAAGCGAGACGACGTTTCCGGCAATGGGCATGCCATCGAGGGTGCGAAAAGGAGAAATGGAGGAAGAAGGTGGTAGGAGCAGCGCCACACCTCCGCCAATCTTGCGTAACGCGCGGGGCGCAGCTCGAAGCAATTCGGAGGCAGGCCAAGAGACAGTGGCAGAGACGGCAGCAATAGCAGCAAATAAAGACGCGCCGTCAGCACAAGCGGCATCAACAGCGTCAGCACTGGCGCACGAGCCACAGGCGGCGCAGGACGATGCAAATGGCGCAGCCGGTGCCCCTCCGCGCAAAAAGTGGCTAGGCCTAGGGAGGGTGGCAAACCTGCGGACTCGCACGGGCTAGTGGTCTCGTGCAGTTTGTTCTTCTGCCCTGAGGAGCCAGGCACCTACCAGCGTTTAGCAATGAAGCCGACCTGTTGGCAGTGACGAGCCGAACATCAGAAATCCTCGATATAGGTCCGTTGCATACGACATCGTGGAAATAGCGCCGGTTCGACAAGCAAAATAGGGTGCTTGATTCAGGAAAGAGCTCTGTCGGATTCTTGTCCAGAGCTTCTGAACGAAATTCTAGCTTCTGGCTGTTTTTGTTCTGGTCTTGGTTGGCCTTTGTTTCCTCTACACTCGTTTCTTTGTTTTTGATATTGGTGGTCGCAATGTCCCACTGGGAGATGCCCTGGATCTCTCCTGGCTTTTCCGTTTTATTTTGTCATTTCATGTTCTCACTCTTCTTTCAGTTTCATCTCTGTATCGTGTATTTGTCTGGGAGACATCATTCGGGAAGGATAGGGCTGGCGTATGCATAAAATCAGAGACGGCTCAAGATTGAAAGCTTATTCAGCAGATTTTACTTACTACCAGGAACAGGAAACAGGAGCTTGGGTGTCGGGAAGAACTGTACCATAGACTAGGACACCGAGATTTAAAGGCCGCAAGAACAAGCAGATGTGAATTAACAAGATTTAAGTAAGATGGAACTTGGGTTATGAAACGGCCTCCTGCTAAGGGATACTATCCACAGACGGCAGGCCAATCAGAGCCAAGTATTGTGCAAGCCGCCTGAGATGCTAAATTAGCCGCACGTATCCCAAAACAGTGACACTCTCACCGTATTCGATCCTAATAATATTGCAGATGTTTCTGCCCCTCATAATATGTCTTCGTTTGTCGAAGTTCCGGCCGTGGTGCTGACAGGGGTTGGGATCAGGCTGCTTGACAACGGACTTGGACGGCGACTGTACTGCTACAGCGCTGAAGCAGTGAGGTCGTCGCGAGTAGCGACGATGCTCTTTGCGGGCAGCGACGCGGTGTTGGTGGGGGCAGCGGCAGACGTGGCGCAGGTTGTTGCCACAGGACGGGACCGGAAGGGTGGAGGCCGAGGTCTCGTGGCGCCGGTGTGGGCGACAGTGCAGGCATACGTGTTCCGTGATGGCAGTGCGGCAGCGTCGGCGTATCTCGCAGCGGCGGTTGTTCTGCATCAAGCGCGTCGCACGCTCTGGCCGGGGCTGGGCAGCTACGTGCTGCCGGATGCGGGCGAGGACTGGCGGCTGGTGCTTGCGCGCCCGGACGTGTTTTTGGAGCAGGCGCTGGCAGCAGCGCCGTGGCCTCGGCAGCTGGCCAGCAGCGCGCAGAAGCGAGCTGTCGACGTGATTGCCGGCGGCGGCTGCGCGCTGCTGTTGGCGGCCGACGACAGCGTCCTCGCTGTGGCAGTCCAGCGGGGAATCGACGTGTTTCTGTTTCTGTTTCTGTTTCTGTTTCTGCTGCCGCTGCGACCACGAGGTGTTTGTCCGGCACTGGCCCGCACGGTGATACGCCGGGCTAAGGATGTAGCCGCCGTGGTGCTGCTCCTGTGGCTGTTTTCTTGCATCGAGTATGCTGTCGTGCGGGTCTCTAGCGCGGGAGCCCTGGCATATGCGGCTGTGTCGTTGCTGACCGGAGCTGGAGCCGGAGCTAGAGCCGGAGCTGCTGGGGCTGCTGATCGTGCTGTTCTTGGCCGGATTCTCTCACGGAGCAGCGCCTCGTTGGCCCTACTGGCCTGGTCGCAGCTGGTCGCCTACCCGGCCTGGGGCATCTTCCCCTTGTTCTGGACGGCCGTGCAGGCCGCCGTCGGCCGCCGCCAGCCAGGCCTGCTCATCGCCATATTGGCCGCAGCTGCCGCCCTTTACATTCTGCTGCGGTACCGCTCGCGGCTGTACATTGCCATCGAGACGGGTGGCCTCTTTGTCGTGCTCACCTTTGCCGCGCTGTCAGGCCTGCTCGTGCTGGCAGATGCATGCAGCAGAAGGACGCAGATCGACGACACGCTCGCCGGTGTGGATGAAGAAGGGAAGAAGAAGAGATGACCCGCACTGCTGTTTGGCCAGGTGGCCAATACTACGTCCCCAAACTATCTGCAGGTGGGATGCAGGAGATGCCTCTATCCAGGCCGCAATTGCTGTAAAATCACATGAGCATATCCATCTTGCTCCTGCCCTTCCCAGACGGGCTTGTGGCTGCCAGTGAGACGACTATCAGGTAGCTCTAGCTGTTGTTCCATGCGCGTGCAGTTGTATCGCTGATCATGTCCATTACAAAGCACATCGCTTCCAAACCCATCTTCGAACTTGGTGTCCTCGCGAGCGGCAGTTCGCGGCAGTTCTGTTCACATAGCCTCTCCTTAGGAGAATAGCACAAGGGTTGCATGGCGGAGTCATCATTTCCCCTCTTCTGGGCACGCGGACGATCCATCCCTTTGATGGGATCTCACCCAAATGTCGCTAGGTGGCGAACTTGTCCAGTTTGCTTTTAAAAAGTCGCTGACCCCTCTCTTTTAAGGGAGCCAAAGTTCAGCAATCAATCACACATTGTTCTCCCATATCGCTTGCACCCTACGTCCGTCATGTCTCAAATATCCAAACTCACCCTCAAGGCAAAGGCTAAGCTGGAGGCCGTGTTGGAAAACCGCGGTGATCCAACCAGTAGGCATTTTGCGGCAGAAACGTTTCGGAGGGAGGATTGATCCGACCTTCTAACTTTACAGTGCTCACCAACAGAATCGGCACCACGCGGCATCCTTCTACGGGGGGATCTGGCCTTGCCAATTCCGTAAGCCACCCTGTACGGCGGCCATCCACAGGAGGCTTTCTCAAGCGAGTCAACTCGCAGCCGGCATATTAGGTTGAGATGAGAAGGAGAAGGACAGGGATATGCAAAGTTGGAATGCAACACGGTGTATATATTTTTTCTGACAACCCCCTTTTTTTTCTTGCCACAATGCCCTGTCGTTCCGTTACCCTGAATAGTCTAAACAGGCATCTTGTGTTTGCATTCATATGGAACCAATTCAAGTGGAAATCAGTACTCCGCTTTAGCGACGTTCCTTTTGTGTAGCCCCCCCAACACATGTAACTTAGAAGCGCAGGTCCCAGCCAATCTTGGGGCCCAGCTCGGGCAGAGAGTCAGCCACGCTCTGCACGTCCTTGTCGCCACGGCCGCTGAGGCAGACAACAATGTCCTGGTCAGGCCGCATGGTCTTGGCCAGCTCAACAGCGCCATAGATGCCGTGGGCGGACTCGAGCGCAGGGATGATACCCTCGAGCTCGCTCAGCAGACGGAAGCCCTGCAAGGCCTGAGCGTCCGTGGCGGCGACAAACTGGGCACGGCCGCTGTCCTTCCAGTTGGCCAGCTCGGGGCCGACGCCGGGGTAGTCGAGGCCGGCGGACACGGAGTGGGTGTCCTGGATCTGGCCGTTCTTGTCCTGCAGCACGTAGGTGCGGACGCCGTGCAGGACGCCCATGGAGCCGCCAGCGAGGGTGGCGGCGTGGCGGGGGGTGTCGATACCGTCACCGCCAGCCTCAACGCCCAGCAGCTTGACGGAGAGGTCACGGGAGAAGGGGTAGAACATGCCGACGGCATTGGAGCCGCCGCCGACGCAGGCGACGACGGCGTCGGGCAGCTTGCCGCGGGCGGCCTGGAACTGGGCCTTGGTCTCGTCACCAATGACAGACTGGAATGTGCGCACGATGGACGGGAACGGATGGGGCCCAATGGCGGAGCCGATAATGTAGTGCGTGGTGTCGAGGTGGACCACCCAGGCGCGCATGGCCTCGTTGACGGCGTCACGCAGCGTGCGCGAGCCGGCCTCGACAGGGACAACCTTGGCGCCCAACAGGCGCATGCGGAAGACGTTGAGGGCCTGGCGCCGCACGTCTTCGGCGCCCATGTAGACGGTGCACTCCATGCCAAACTTGGCACATACCGTGGCCGTGGCGACGCCGTGCTGGCCCGCACCCGTCTCGGCGATGATCTTAGTCTTTCCAAGGCGCCGCGCCAGCAGGATCTGGCCCAGCGCGTTGTTGATCTTGTGGCTGCCCGTGTGGTTGAGGTCCTCGCGCTTGAGCCAGATCTGCGCGCCACCTGCGTGCTGACTCAGCCGCTCGGCCACGTGCAGGTGACCTGGCCGTCCCATGTACTCGTAGTAGGACCGGTACTCCTTCCAGAACGTGTCGTCGTGCAGGATCTGGTTGAAGCCGTCCTCGAGCTGGGAGAGGCAGTCCATCAGCGACTCGGGCACAAACTGCCCGCCAAACTGCCCAAATCGGTCCGGCATCTTGTCGTGCAGCGCCGCCAGCTGCGCCACCAGGTTGCTGTCGAGCTGTTGTGCCACTTCTGCTGACGCCGTCTGCGTCTGCGTCTCCGGTGCCGCCACCGCCCGCACCGACGATGCTACTGCCGCCTCTGCCGCCTCTGCCGCTGCCGCCACAGCCTCTGGCGTCCGGCCCGTCAGGTACGCGCAGTACTCCTCAACCGCCTTGTGCTTGTCGCCCGTGGCCGTGCGCAGCGTCGTGACGATTTGGCTACCGACCACGACGCCGTCGGCAATGTTGGCCACCGAGACAAAGTGCTCGCGGGTCGACACGCCAAAGCCCACTGCCGCCGGCTTGTCGCCGCTGTACTTTTTCACGCGCGCCACCAGCTCCGGCAGGTTTGCGTTGAGCGTGCCCAGCGCGCCCGTGACGCCCTGGCGCGAGACTACGTAGATGAACGAGTCGGCCAGCTGGCAGAGGATCCGCATCCGGGCGTCCGACGTGGCCGGAGCGATGAGCGGTACATACGACAGTCCGCCCGCGCTGCACAGCGTCCGGAACGTCGCCGCCTCCTCGGGCGGCAGGTCGACGACGATGAAGCCGTTGACGCCGGCCGCTTTGCAGTCGCGGATCAGGGCCTCTTCGCCATACGCCCGCATCGGGTTGTAGTAGCCCATCAGCAGCACGGGCGTCGTCAGGCCCTTGGCCCTCGCCGTCTGCACCATCTGCAGCGTGTCGGCCAAGGTCACGCCGTTCTCCAGTGCCACCGTGTTGGATGTCTGGATCGTCGGCCCGTCGGCAATCGGGTCCGTGAATGGCACGCCGAGCTCGAGAATATCTGCACCTCCCCGCTGCATGCTCAGCAGCACCTCCGGCGTGTCTGCCGCCGTCGGGTAGCCGGCCGTGACATACGTGACGAGGGCAGCCTGTCACCATACGACATCTGGTTAGCTGCTATTCTCCGCTGCTATTCTCAACAACCGTTGTGGGATACGGTGCCATGGAGGCCATGGTCCATAGAGGCCATATGCCATAGAGGACAGGGGCAATAGACGCACCCTCTTTTCAGCCTTGCATCGGCTGAATGTCTCCTTAAGAGCCTCCATCGTCTGTCGAGGTTTTGCGGGGTTGGAAGCGGGGATGAGTCGACTGGAGAGAAAAGATGCGAGAGCTGCACAGGAATTGGCAAAGAGGATCTGAATGAGCCACCACCAGACACCTCAATTCGTTACTGTGAGTTTTATGCGATTGCAAAGGACCTGTGAGTCACCCTGCGGTTTGCTAGACGGTTGCGCATCGTAATGAAAGTTCTCGGCCGTTCTTGCTTTTTTTCGGGACCCCTCTCATTATCAAAAGTGGGGCGTGATTTATTGACACTGTTCCTCTCGAGAGAAATTAGACATTCGATTACTGTGTGTATACAGTGCCCTTATTTCATCATAAAGTGAGCCACCGCCTTTCTCAATCCTGAAAGCAGTATTGTCACGTGCTTATCCTCGGGCATCGAAACTTGTGGCTGCGTCTGTGGCGGTAGCTGAGGCTGCGCCTGCCGGCCAGCTGCGCAACCTAAGATAGGCGGCAGCCGCCCTACCTCACTGGACTTCCATTGATATCGGACAAGACGGACTTATCTAGTCAATCCCGGGCTTATCTCTATCTGAACCGTGGGAGGAGCCTGTCAATATTTATCAGTGCATGTCGTGCTTCAAAAATGTGGGGCTCTTCCGGGTGACTTTTGAACCCGGCCGACATTCCCTGCGATAGAGTGTAGGAGCTGGAGAGCAGATATACAGCTCGTCTTTCTTTAAGCCATCTTCGCCATGGAAGGTCTAGCTTGTTTATCGTTTTCTCTTTCCGGAGTTTCCATTCATAACAACCCAGATCTTGGAACGCCTATGTGCTGCCAGTCCTTCAAGCAAACATCCGCGCAGAAAGCATTGCGAAATAACTCACGGGCATACAATCAGCAACGTGGCAATGGACCAAACGGTGCCGCCACATAGAGATGAGGGCTCTACCGGCCGTCCAGCAGCTGCCACAGAACGTGACGCTCTTCTCACACCTGCCAAGACTGCATCCAAAACAGCCCCGTCGGTCTCTATCCCAGGGCTCTTCTGGATCGAAGCCGCTCTCTTCACCAATGTTTTCTTGGCTGGCTTCGACGGGACTGTCACAGCGTCGACCTACGCTGTCATCACATCTGAGTTTCATGGCTCAAACCTGGCCTCGTGGATCTCCACCTCGTATTTGGTCACTACAACTGCGCTCCAGCCGCTGTACGGCCGCTTGTCTGACATCTTTGGACGCCGCATATGCCTCCTCGCAGCCACCGCCCTGTTCGGCCTAGGCTGTTTCGGTTGTGCCGTCAGCCCCGATATGGCGGCGCTAATCTCCATGCGTGCCCTGGCAGGGGCGGGTGGTGGCGGCCTTATGACGATGGGTAAGCTGTCCCTGCTGTCTGAAACTATTCATGTTTTCATGTGACCTTTCTGACAGACGAAGCAACCATAATCAACACCGACCTCATCCCAGCCGAGCAGCGTGGCATGTACCAAGCTCTGCAGAACATCCTCCATGGCGTCGGTTCCATTTTGGGCGCGTCACTGGGTGGTACCATTGCTGGCACCATCGGGTGGCGGTCCTGCTTCTTGCTGCAGGTTCCCATTTGCATAGCGGCACTGCTGATCTCACGGCTTGTTGTCCCGGCCTCGACAAAGCGACAGATCTACAGCAGACCGTCCGCTGAGCTTCCAGAGCCTGTTCCGTCCGCTGATGCAGAGCTCGCACGAGAAGAGGCTACTGACGAGTTACGAAAGCTACCCAAATCGAAGTGGGAACAGATCGACTTTGCTGGAGCCGTCCTACTCATCGCCGGCCTGTCTCTTTTGTTGGCAGCACTGAGCATGGGTAGCAATGAGCCATCGTGGACGCACCCGGGCGTGCTGGGCTGTCTCGGCGGAAGTGTGGTGCTGCTGGGAATTTTCGTGGCTGTAGAGGCCCGCACGACAGCTGTACCGCTTCTGCCGCTGGGAATGCTGCATGGAACCAAGCGCGTAGCCCTGCTCGTGGTCAATGTGTGCCTCGGCGTGTCCGGTTATGGGGTAAGCTGGCCAGAGGCGCTGCCTTGTTCATTGCTTTAACTTTGCCCCTGCTGACCACTGATATCAGTTTCTCTTCCTCATGCCGCTCTTTTTTCAAGCGGTGTTGCTAGACTCTGCGTCGGTTGCCGGGCTTCGCTTGGTAGCCTCGTCTGTGGCAACACCCCTCGGCGGCTTGACCACCGGCATAGTTATGAGATACTGGTCTTCTCGACTGGGACAGAATACACTGCCGTTTCTGATGTGCTTTGGGGCTGTCATCTTAGCTGTGGGCGGCTGCTTCAACCTGGCCTTGACAATGCATGATGCATCGTGGAAGTATGCTGCTTATCTCATCATCGGTGGCTACGGTCAGGGAATGTCATACCCGGCCAGCCTTTTCAGCTTCATCGGCGCATGCGAGTTTGAAGGTAGGCACCCCCTACGGCAATTCTGCAGAGCACAGGCAAAAAGCTAATTCAGATGCCATCCTCAGAACATGCTGTAGCGACTTATCTCGTTTACCTCGTGCGCTCTATCGGATCTGTCTGCGGCGTCGCCGCCATATCGACCATTATTCAGACTGTCCTTGTACAAAAACTGTCTGAGGCTTTCTCCGGCACTCCCGATGGCGACAAGGTATGAAGATATTATTTTAGAAAAACTATGATCAGATGGGGTCTCGTCAACTAATAGCAGGCTATGGCAGCTCATAGAAACGCTCACGCACTCGGTGGAGGCGCTGCGAGATTTACCTCTGGAGACTCGGGAGCTGGTGCAAGCTATGTATTATGATGCATGTCGCATTGGGCTCTATTTTTTGCTAGGAGTCGGTGTGGTCACAGTAGCCTGCAGTTTCCTTGCGTCATCACGCAGGGCAGCAGCCAGATAACCGGCTGACAGTCTGTCCTAGCCTTGACACAACTTGGACATAGCTTGGTGAAATTTGATAATTGAGTCAGGACACTCTTAAAGGAATGACGTCTGTGTGGCTTCCTCGTTAGGACGGCTAGAAGACGGTATGAGTGGAATACTCACTTTCTGTTGTTGGACTGGTAGTATGTATAGTACACGTTTATTGGAATATAGAAAAAGACCGCTACTCGTTTTTGCGAGAGGAGAAAAAATCATGACTTAGACTGCAGCCCACCGTGTCGCTGCCGACGTCGGCCCATCTTCGCCTTGATCGTAAGCGACAGTGACGGCATGTGTCTTCATGATACCGTCCGATTGTGTGTATGTTCCGCTCCGGCGTTCGGAAGAGTCGGCCGACGACTGTTTGTCTGGCCTGACAATGCTCTCTTCGCTGTCTCTGTCGCGTATCGTGAACCCATACGTGTCTGTCTTTTTCCTGGGCTTGTTTTGAAGCTCGATTGGATCCGGCTGTGGCGCGCTTTGCTTGCTGACATTTGCGTATTGGCCGTTGCTGCTGGAGCTCTTCTTGCTGGACGGAAGACTGCGCGTCTTGACCATTTCGATGATTGGCTGTAAGATCGGGATACATGCGGCTATAATAATAACGTTGCCTTCAATGCTGAGGGAAAGCGTGGTCAATTTTCTTGAGTGCCGGAAGAAGATGGATAAAATTGAAACGCGGTAATGCTTACGAAGTCCAGTACAGCGGGTTGCACAGTTCGTCTTTGTTGAAAAGTCAGCTTTGGTCGTCACTTATTAACATCATACAGGAAAAACTTACAGGTCACATCTGCGCTGGAAAGAGTAGGCACACCAGTTGCCTTCACGATTCCGACACACCCAGACCTTTGCTCACGTTAGTATGCAACGACTATTGCTTAGAACTCGAAAACCTTGGGACCTACAGAATGCCCATGCCGAGAGCACAGGTGAGCGCTAGCTTTTTCTGCAGCGGCATCTGCAGCCTCCAAAGTACAGTGGCTGGATATACTGCCAAGTAAAAGTCGAGAAACGCAGAGAATGCTGGTTGAAGTTAGACGGTAAGCTGCTGAATCTATGTAGACGGATTTCTAGGGTTCGACATACAACTCGCCCAAAAAGCCAGTCCCTCGATTTTTGCTGCGGGCAGACAGGTCCCCTTGACAGAAAAGTCCCAAAGTGATCTTGGAGGCGAGCACTGCAGAATCAAAGTCATCACCATTGCTGTGAGGGAGAGGCAACATACAACGCCCATAGTCCACAGGGCGTAAAGGTGAATTTTAGTAGGTGAAAGCAGTCGGGCGAGAAGAGATATGACAGCAAGCTTTGGAAACCCAAGCGTTTCGATGCCCGGAATATAGGCAGCTATCATCCATTTGATTGCATTCTGCTTCTGCTCTATGTCAAGGACGTCAAAATGTTTACCGTTTCCCCAATAGACTGAAATTGTCACGAGTATGTTTGACAAGACGGCGCATATCTGATAGTATATATTATATTGGATTGGAAAATTAGCCGCTCGTTCGCCGTCAGGGCTAATTCAAAGAAAAAAAGTTCAGACGTACAACAGAGAAAATGATCCAATAATCATCACCGTAAAGCTTACGGTGCACCACGGAGCGAACAAAGAGCCGGCAGGAAACGAAAAGAATAGCAAGTGCCGTAAAAGTCCAACAGACGGCAATGATCATGGGCCCCTTATCTTGTGGCATCTTCGAGAGCATGAAGCGGTGAACAGATGGATGCAGATTGCCAGACGACGGGAGACGTCAGGAGAGCTGAAGACCGCAGAGGACTGCGAGGAAGGACAATATTTGAATACAGCAGCCGTTAGGGCCCACTAAGAACTTGCAGGTTTGAGCTTCCTGGACCCCCTGAAGCCCCCGGAGGCACAGCAAAAAGCCATGCAGCTATCTCACATTGACTTTGTTACTGCAAAAGCACTACAAATATTTCAAGTAGGCCCTCTGATTATGGAGCTAATTCTGCTTCGCACAACGGAAATACGTGGTGCCTGAATTTGCTCTAACAAATCCAGAAAGCAGTTTTTTCAGCCTATGGTACGGATGTATTTTCCGTCTGCAGGCTTTGGTGACCCCTGACTAGGATAGTTGCGCGTTAGTTACGAAGCATAATGTGACCATGGACTAGGTAGGATACTTGATAGTAAGATTTGGAGGGAAGCAAATCGACAGGCTTTGCCCAGCCGCGCTTCAGTGTGTGGGCATGAAAGTAATGTATCCCCACGAGGAGGCTATACGATGTGACGACGCGCTTTAAGCACAGCTGGGTAGTGAGGCAGAAATAGGGTTCGTACGGCTAATGCTATCTCCTACTATGTACCTGTCACTGCCTACTATTAGTAATGAATGCTCCAGATTGCATCTTATCACGATGATGATTGTTTTATAAAACTCCGTATGAAGGAAGACACCGTCATAACCCTCATAAGCTAAATGATACATCACAAGTTGTGAGACACTTGAATACTCATATTTAGTACATAGTACTGTCTACTGGTGTACGAGTAGTTGCCCAGGAGATCGCAACTAGTGCTCTTCTTGGCGGTCGCTGAGAGTACGTACGCCCACAGGCGAGTGGAGGTATCCTGAAACCACACCAGAGCGGTACCAAAATAAACGAGTATGAGTATCTGTCTCCAGTCGTATGAAAGCCTTTATAGGATAGATAGGTCGCAACGATTTCCTTTTGCGGCACATTCGATATGGAATGAATCCATCTTACCGCGTTTGGAGGTGGCATTTGACTTCTATGATAGTAACTCTTTCACATAGTGCTATGCATGAGAGTTTGTGATTGTGATGAGCAGCTAGCAAATATGGGCCACGAGTACCAAATGCAGGACAATATCAGGGGAAGGGGAAGCGGCATAGTCGTTCCGGCTGCCGGACCAAGTTTTCGGCGGAGATGAGAAGATAAAAGACACGGGTGGCGGCTTTAACTACTGTTGTTGGCGTGGTCTGCGTCGTTAGTTGCCTAACTAACAACGGGAAACGGGTCCCAGCGGGTCTTATGGGCCTTCTAAGATTGGCGGAGGGCCAATAGGGACAGCGGGTCCGGGGCACTAAATCGGCCACTATCCCCTGCTGGCCCCACGAGGCAGCTATATGCATGTTACGATGTCCGAGCAGAAACGATTGTATCGGCAGGATATCAGGAAGGCCAAGCTGTAAGTTGCAGACTACTGTACTTTTGTGTTGTAGTCATGCAGACGCTGACTAGGGATAACTTCGGCTGGTCTTCTTGTTGATTGTAACCCTCTATGAAGAGTCCTTCGACCTGTGATTGTATTGCCTATATTTCCTACATTTCCCCAAGTAAGTGAAAGAAAAGCACAGTTATATTGCCCTTTCATTGTACTTTTGCTGCTTGCATTTATCCTAGGACGGTCTTTAGATAACTCAAAGCAACCATTGATCATGTCGAGCGCAGTTGACCTCACGCTGGCCACCCAGCCGACGGATATTGATGCAGTGCCACGGCTGATCGAGGCCATCAATGAGCTGGGCAAAGGTCTGGCCGAGGGCGGCGAAGAGTCTCGCCACCAACTCGCAATCAAAGCTCGCGATCTTTTACAGGCCGTTCTAACGCCTCGCGAGCAGATGGTGCAGCACATATGGGCCAATGTTTGTCGTCTCTCCAAGTCCAGCTGGGGTTGAGCTGAGGCTAAGCTACTGACACATGCTTCTCATTAGTCCGGACTGATTGCTGCCCTGATTACGGGTGTGGATATCGGGCTCTGGAAGCTCATGGTGGCAAACGGCGTTGAAACTCCTCAGAAGGTCGACGATCTTGCCAAGCTGCTCGGGATAGACCCCGTGCTTCTCGGTAGGTACCTGTGCTGCCATACCTGCAAAGATATCTGCGCTGAGTGCTTGAGCTGACGTGATGCATTTTTTTTGTACTATACAGGCCGTTTAATGCGTCACGTCTGTGCCATGGGCCATCTAGAGGAGACAGGGCAGGACGAGTATAAGCCCAGCAACTTTTCCAAGGCACTGAGCCTGGATGTCATCGGTGACGGCTATGTCGCGCTGTAAGTAGGCCCTTATTGATCAATCTCGTCGACCTTGGCATATTAGCTAACGAGGCCGCTTTCGTTTAAACTTTTTCTAGTCTCGGTGGGATTGGCCGGAGTTCCATTGAGTTCTACAAGTTCTTGCGCGAGACTAAGTGGAAGAACCCAACCGATGCCGCCCATACGGCTATGCATGCGTCCTATAATACCGAATTGCCAAACTGCTTCGAGTACCTGCGGTCGGTCGGACTAGGGCCCCATACAAACCATCACAGTGCGTGTGCAGAGTGGACGCAAGGGTTGAGATGAGGCAAAAGGAACGTGAGAAACTGACACGGCCTTCCTTTAGTGGGTGGTTACCGGCAAGGTCGACTTCCGTGGATGCATCCGTCACTATATCCTGTCGAGCAGACTCTGTTTGCAGGTGCAGATTCGTCGCCAGATGCCCCGCTGGTGGTGGATGTTGCTGGCGGCCTCGGACACGACATCAACGAGTTTAAAAAGTTCTATCCGAACCATCCCGGAGTCAGTCTCTTAGTGCTCTGCTTATCCCTTTGGTCTTACTCCTCTTTCTGTCCTGTTACTGACAGCCATGCAACAGAAATTGATACTCCAGGACCTGCCGGCCGTTATCAGTGACGTAAAATACATCGACTCTTCAATCCAGCTGATGGGCCACGATTTTTTGGCCGAGCAGCCCATCAAGGGCGCCCGGGCTTATTTTATGCACTCCATCATGCACGACTGGCCGGACGATGTGTGCCAGAAGATCCTGGCACGCCTCGCGGACGCGATGAAGCCGGGCTACAGTAAACTGCTGATTTTTGAGTGTGTGATCCCGCAGACGGGCGCCTACTGGGAGGCTACTGCGGGCGATATCCTCATGATGACACAGCTGTCGGCGCTGGAGCGAACGGAAGACCACTGGCACCAGCTGATCGAGGAAAGCGGCATAAAACTGAAGATTATCAAGTTCTGGAAGTGTGGACAGTCCGACGTGGAGAACGTGATCGAATGCGAGCTGGCTTAGACGGCGTTTAGTTCGTACCTTGAGATGCATAGCTTTTAGGATACCTGGCCATCCCCTTCATTATGACGCACTGCAAATGGCATTGGATTCCTGATCGGTTCGGATGCTGCTATAATTAGATTAAATTCCAGATCCCACCGAATTTCAATAATCAAGCTAAAACCAATTCCCTGAATAAGTCCACAGAGAGCAGTGCTGGTGATCTAACTCCCCACATATCAGAACGACGGGCTCTATGGGTGTTCTTAGACACCCCCCCTTAACGACACCCTTTATAGCTAAAAGTTTATACGGGGGGGCTGCTTCAAGAGAAGAAACCAATGCAGAACTGATGCAAATACTCTCAAATTTTCGTGGCCATTTGTGGATCACGGATGACATGGCATCACCCTTTTCTATCCAAGGAAAGTTTGTGGAGACATCGCCATATGAGTCGCAGCGTGGGAGAATAAACGCATGAACGTGTATGCCACATAATTACGAGCTGCATAGCGTGCCCTCCGACCTTATAAAACAGATCACTGGCTAGTTCAAAGATTCGGCACAAACCTTTTTTAGCACAATCCTGAACAGGAGTTAGACGGAGCCAAAATCATGTCGACTAAAAACATAACTTCTTATCGACAATAGTGATTGTCATCACTAATTGTCGGCGTCCCGTTTCGATGGCAACATATGACCCGAAGACTATTAAAAAGCTTGACTGTATACATTTAGATATGCTCTTTTTCGTTTCCGCGTAAATTCACTGGCGAGCAGCATCCTTTTATCAAGCGGTTTCGTGCTAATGCTATAAAGTGTACGGCCGTATCTTAGCTTTCCGCGTCTGATAAGGGGCAACACTCTTGGCCGACTTACGCTGCTCGTAAAGCGTATTTATCGCGCTTGGAAGAAGGCCCTCGTTTGTATTGGCTTCTCGTAGGTCTTTGTTTGCGAGTGGAAGAGTTATTTGTGTGTCGTTGTCGAGTTCGTTAAGCTTGGATCTGAAATCTGTACCCGTCATGGCATGGTTGCCTTTTTCGATGTGTTCTAATTACTCAGCAATGCGTTTCCTCTGCATGGTGCCACCATACTTGTGGAGCACGCAGCCGGTCCGTTTTATAAGAACGCATGACGACAAATCGAGACTCCTTGCAAGCTCTCTACAAGCCTTTTTCCTAGTTGAAAGCGACGCGTGAGAGATCTGGATCCCCGCAAAGGAAACTGCGGGAAGAAGCGGAACGTCTGGTTTGTGTAGTCGCGCACCTAGACTCTCGGTCGAGGCTTAGGTAGCCTCTGGGCGGGTCTTGATAACCTCAACTCAAAATCGATACGTTTCCACCCAATTTAGGTAGTGCGTAGTGCCAGGGTAGTTTTGACAAGACTTGAAGAAGACTCAAAGATACGAATCGCAATAGTCTCAACCCTCCAGAGATCATTGTAGAATCTCGTTGCGTATCGGGACAACCTCACAGTATTTGAAGCATCTTTGTTTAGATGCAAAGCCGTGGCTACAGATATCTTATACCCTAATGACGCCAATATGGAGTGGATCAGCTTTATAGACTGCGCTGTTTGTCTGGTGAAGCTCTTGAGCAGCCTGTGTGTTTTATTTGCGTGTGGAAGAGGCAGCGGATCCTCGTAAGTCCTAAATAAGCCCCTTTACTATGCCATACCACTACTGACACTCTAGGACCTGCGAGAGCGGGTACGGGTATGAGTTTCCCCAAGTGCAAGTGCCATGATCGTCTCTAACATTTTCTTCGGCGACGCGAATACGCGCAATTGGGTAGGTATGTCCACTTGAGTATGTGTATTTACAATCTGACAATTCGTACAGTCCGCAAGGCAAGCGGTCGAGGTAGGGAGTTCTTCTCAGCAGGGTTTTCCAAAGGTGTTTGTTAATATATATACAGCGAAACGCGCAGCGACATGCTCTCTCGCAGACGGCTCGCAGACGGTTTTCGGCTTAAGTTGAAGAAAATTGCTTGAGACATTGACTTGTTCTTACAGTCATACATTAGAACCATTTGCGGCAGCTCCAGGTAAGCAATATACCTTCAGAACGACGAGGAGGACGAAAATACTAACGAGAACGAAGATAAAAAAAGGAACGAGGACGGCGAGGATGCTGACGGGGATGATGAAAACGAGGATAAGGACGGGGACAGTGACGAGGAGAAACCCGTAGTAGCAGCACTTTTAGCATTGAGTCGGCACCTTTTGAGTGGGGGCCCAAAAGTCTAAATACAGTGACCATTGTGCCAAAACACTACCTTTGAAATACAATTTCAGACTTTTGGGCTTACACCTCAACGTATATTTGTTATTCCAAATTAGGAGGCCTCGTAGAGTGAGACGTGGGTTTTACGAGGATCAGATTAGTTAGCATAATAGCAGTTCGAAATTGCGCATCGGCGCTGTCAGTGATTACTGGTTACATAGGATCCGGCCCGTGTACAACGGGGTTAGGGTGGGCTCGGCCTACTATTTGTACCTTCTATGTAGACTCATAGTGCAGTAAAGGTCTCATTATAGCGCAAATAGCACTGTCCTAACAGCCCTACAGTATGGAGTACACGGCCTGGATCCACTAACTTGGTTCCGTGAGCGACCGCTACTCCGCTCTGACTGCTGTTAAGGCACGTAGTCATCAGTCACATTCTTCATATTACTGCAATGCCTATTTCTGTTGGAGATGTATGAAGGTGGTCTTGTTATGGTTAGGTGGCCTGGAAAGCCTCCTTTTTAGGCGGATTCATGGGGCCTGCGCCAAATAGTATCTTACACGGACATTTAATTGCCCTTTTGTGCCATCCTTTCGACAGAGCAACTGCGTGCTAGGTTTGCTTTCAGACAGGCTTTACACAAAGCCTCTCAATTCAGCTGGCGGCAACCTATGTAAAGCTTATTCGCGGAGTAGTTTTCAAGTTGGCCCAACGGCAAGACGGGGCAACAGGCCGACGGGGTACTGATCCCTGTCTAGCCGTCGGGCGTCAGATGCACCGCCGTAGTGATATGTCGAGTGGCTAGCCGAAAGCGGTGGCGATCTCACCGGTTTCCGTCGACCGCAGCCACTCCTAACGACACATGAAACGCACACGCTCCCCTGAAAACATGGCACAGGAGGAGTCGGGCTGTCTCTTGCCGACGGTGTCAAAAAGCCAAGCTTGTGAGGCCCTGTATTAGACCGATCACAGAGATCAGAGACACGAAAGCCAAGCCGTTATGGCTATGTATATATACTCGAATGTTCATCTATCCCACTGAGTCTGCTGCAATTACAATCCTTGCGTGAATACTCTACCGTCAAAAGCAATCGATCCAGTTTCAATATACAACCAGAATTCTGCCAATTTCAAAGTTAATCGCGTCCTCCTTTGCTGTGAACATGGCTCGTCCTCGCCAAACGCTGCTCATCACCGGCGCCACGGGCAAGCAGGGCGGCGCCTTGGCCGAGACGCTGCTCGCCGCCCCCGACGCAGGTGGCTTCAACATCATCGCTGTGACGCGCGACGTCGCCAGCGCGCGCGCACAGAAGCTGGCAGCCCACTTCAACGTGTTGGTGCTGGCCGGCGATGTGGCTGACCCCGAGGCCATCTTTGCGCGAATCCCAGCATCGGCGGCGCCGGTCTGGGGCGTATTCAGCGTGCAGGTCAACTCGGACGCCGAGGAGGCCCAGGGCCGGGCGCTCGTCGATGCCGCGGCGGCCCACGGCGTGCGCCATTTTGTCTACTCGTCGGGCGACCGCGGCGGCCCGGAAAAGTCGCCGCACAACCCGACGAGCGTCAAGAACTTTGCGGCAAAGTTCAGCATCGAGAAGCACCTCGAGGCTGCTGCTGCGGCGTCGCCAGCCGCGCGGCCGCTGACCTACACGATCCTGCGCCCCGTCACTTTTTTCGAAAACCTCACCAGCGACGTGCACGGCCGCGGCTTTGCCCGCATGTGGGAGCAGATTAGCAGTGCTGCCGGCACCGGGCGGCCGCTGCAGATGGTGGCGACTCGCGACATCGGATGGTTCGCCGCACAGGCGTTTCTGGCCGCCGACACGCCTGCCTACGCAAACACGGCGCTCACGCTCGTCGGCGACGAGCTCACACAGCCGCAGGCCGACACTATCTTCCGTCAGGCCGTCGGCTCGCCCATGCCGCTGGCGCCCTGCCCCATCGCGTCAGCCGTCAAGTTCTTCCTCAAGGGCACCGTCGGTGACATGTTCCGCTGGTTCGAGCAAGAGGGCTATGGCGGCGACGTTGCTGAATGCCGTCGCGCGAATCCAGCTATGATGGACTTTGGCGCCTGGATCGAGCAGAACAAGGCGCAGTGGCTCAGATGAACAGAGCAGGCAGACAAGAAGGCAGGCACGAACAGCAAGGCAGACAGGGAAGAGGCGTAGGACATCACGTGTTCTAGGCGCTGTTGTACCTCGCGGCGAGTAAATAAATCTGAAATCTGTTCCCTGCAGAACTGAACTGTACTAGCCCAGGTGGCTTAGGCGTCCTGGAATCAGCCTGGGCCTTGGCAATCTTGGCAGGTGGCATTTCTCGCTTACAGTCCGGGCCTAGGCCTGGGCCTCTACTGGACATAATATAGAACCACGATGCCTTCTCTTTCCTCATCTCGTTTCGTGCTGTTGTGACTGCGTACCTTTCTGAGAACCCATGCGCCGCCTCTCGATAATGGACCACGAACTCGTCACACTCACTCCCGAGAATCGGGACCGGCTCCTTGCGGCAACTGTGGACGGAATCCGTCACAGCCAGGCTGAGGCACCTGCAATACTCGCCCGGCTCCGCCAGCTGAACCCGAGATTGGCAGAGCATTTTCATGCCAAGCAGGATGCCCTGTCTGATCTGACCCTGCGCATGCTCTGCCCCCAGCGGCCCGCATCCGGCACGGTGCCCTCGTTTATAGCTATCAGCTACTGCTGGCACTATGAGGAATGGCCGCTGGCACCGGCCGCCCAGCCGATCTACCCGCACTGGAAGATCTCCAAGCCGATGGTCGACGCCATCATGAACCTGCCCAACGTGCGGGCCAGCCCGGTCGAGGGCGTGTGGCTGGACAAGCTGTGCATCAACCAGGCTGACGAAGCCGAGAAGACGGTGGCCATAGGCGCCATGGACGTCATCTACCGCGCTGCGCGCCGCATCATCATCCTGCTCGAGGACGTGCAGCTAGACGTGGATGAGGAATCTGCAGGGCTGGCCTACGCAGGCTTCTACACTGACATGTGCGCCGTGGTCAAGGAGCGCGGCCTTGAGGGAGAAGAGAAAGGCGATTTTGTCGACCGCTACTTTCCCATGCAGGAGGCGGCCCTGCCGGCCGACGGGAGGGCGCGGATCAAGGCCGCGGCCGTGGCCTTTTCCAACAAGCTGCTCAGCGCCCGATGGTTTGCCCGCGCCTGGTGTGCCCATGAGAGCCGCGTGGTACCGCACGGCAAGCTGGACAACCCGCTCTTCCTCTGCTTTGGGAGTGACGGTCGCGTCCTCACCTTTGAGTTCCGCTTCGTCCACTACCTTGCTCTGTACTCGCTGGACTCGGAACCCGATCCTCCGGTGGCCACAGACAAGTACTTCGGCTTCCTGAATGACCCAGATCCGCAGACGCTCCGCCAGCGCTGGTCTCGCATCCACCGCCTCCTGGGCCGGCCTGCGACGGCAAACATTGCCCCAACGCAGCACATGGTCAGCTTGGTGCCGTTTGACTGCCTTAACGCCCGGGACCTGGTGTCCATTGCGCTGAACACGGCTGGGATCCCGCTCACGTACAGCGGCGACATTGCCAGCAGGGGCGACTTCGTCTGGGTGTTTTCAGCCATAGCCATTGCGGCTGGCGATATGGTGTCGCTGATGCTCATCGGCAAGAAGCTCAGGATCCCAAACCCTGTCGGGGAAGGCAAGAAGATCGTGTCTTGGGTCACTGATCCGATCAGCGGCATCGTGGACGATAAACAGCCGAGCAGCCTCACCGAGTCTATCACGGGGGTGACTAGAGAGTACATTGAGCTGGACCTGCTCGTGATGACTGGACGCCCGCTCAAGGCGTCGAAGGCCTCCATGGAGAAAGCTGCATCCATACTGGCGGAGCAGTCTGGGGCCGAGCCTCCGAGCGCCAACGTCGCCAGACTCATCGGCCTGATGTCCGATGCCATGAGCAGGGCAGAGGTCAACCGTCCGGGCGGGACCATGGACACCTTTGTGCAGACATTTCTGGCCCTGGCTCTGGACTGCGGCATCGACTGGCTCAGAGGGTTTCCCGACATTATGAGTGCCGGAACGAGCGGGCCAGAGCCCTGGATGCACGGCCAGCTGGGGGCAGAGCAGAACAGCGGCTTTGCAGCCGCCGCGGCCGAGCTGCTCTCTTACCTAAACATCCCAGAAGACGACAGCCGCCGGCCAGAGCTCCTGGGCGCGACGACCCGCTTCTTCACCTGCCTCTTGGATGACAGACTGAAATTCCTCACGCTCATGCCTCGCCGCATCCAGACGGCGGCGGACGACTGGGGCATCACTGCAGCGCCGTCCAACCGGTCTTGGATTGTTGTTCCCGTCGCGCTGGCCAGCCAGCCGCTGTGGCAGAAGCGCGCCTGGGTTGTCGAGCCGTTTGACCCTGATGGCGAGCCTGAGCGGCCAGAGGAGCACATACCGGACCTGGAGCAGGCAGGGAGGGTCGATGCCACGGCCGAGGAAATATTCCCCGTCTTGACTTCAGACTACGCCGACCGACGGCCGGCGAGGGACGACAGCAAGGCCGCCTGGAGGCTCAGACGACAGCAAGAAATATTCGGCTGCCAGCCAATCGTCGCGGAGGGGAGTTCGTCAGTGGTTCTGTTGAAGAGGCAGAGAGTGTATGGGTCCGAGGACTACGACTGGGCAGAGATCAGAAAGGTCAGCCAGATAGCAGAGGCGAAGCAAACTGCTGCGATAGAGAAAGCTGCTGCAGCAGAGCAGGGATAGAGCCGTTCGTCATCACGTTCAGCCTCTCCGAATTGGCCAAGTTGAGATAATCAAGCAAGCGGCAATACTCTGTCTCAGCATTCATTTAATTGCTTTGAATTGCTTCCTCATAATCTATAGTTCAGACGAAAGATCTAGTATGCTTTGCCCCCTGATCTTGTCCCCAACGTCTACCACGCGCATCTTTGGCTTTGCAAGCGCCTGCTGCACCTGAACTGCGGACGACACGGTGAGAAGCCTTCCAGCGTCGTCCAGTGCCTCGGCGCGCACAGAGGCAATGCGGACGCCAGCCGGACGGTGGAGCTGGAAAACGGTTTCGAAGCCACGCCGAGTAACAGTTGCCTCTCTGCGTACTACTGTGGGAGGAAAGTCCTGGCGCGTCTTGTCTGCGTCTGTATCTGCGTCTTCCTCGTCCCAGACGAACCGCCATGTACGAGTTTCTGTGTCTCCATTCCAGCTAACAAACAGGCGGATGGCACCAGAAGAGCTGGGGCTGGGGCTGCCGCCGCTGCTTCCACCAGCGGGAACGACCTCCTCGGCCAGAACGGCAGGTGTCTCGGGCGAGATGCCGGTCCAGTTGTAGCGAAAGGCGCGGTAATTCTGTAGTTTACCGGTGAGAAAGTCGCCAGTGCCGAGGAAGGCGTGGAAGATGGGCGTTCCAGCAGCGTCGTACTCAGTGATCTGGCCCTCAGAGCCCCAGTTGACGAGGCCGCCGCCATTGGGCAGCGTCTGCAGCGAGCCTTGCGATCTGGTTAGGATGGGCTCGCCGCCGTGGCCCAGAACGGCAGGTGGCAGAAGCGCCTGATCCAAGGTGGCCGTGCGGGCTGCGTGGTCGAGGACGAGGCGCTTCCCACGTGAATAGGGGTGGATGCGTATCTCGTGGCCGGCCCCTGCCGACTCGGAGCCGTAAACAGAGTTATCAAACAGTGTGATGACGTCGCGCCCAGGCTCCTCGGCCAGGTAGCGAGCGTGGTGCTGGAAGCCGAAGCGGACGTCAGTGCCGAGGGCAAAGTCGGAGTCGTTGCCGCCGAGGCGCCAGATGACAGAGCCGTCGGTGCTGTTGATCTTGTATATTGTGGAGGCGTGGCGGGCAGACACGAGATAGTGGCCGTCGGCGCTCTTGGCGAGGGAGTTGATGTGGAAGTAGTCCCAGGCAGTGGCGCTGGAACGTCCGACGCCGGCGAGGCCGCTGGTAAGGGGCAGGGAGGTTTCTTTGGAAATAGAGAGATTAGCTGAAGATCAATTTCGTCGCTTGGGATGTCTGTGTCTGGCGCGTTCATACCGTTTGGGGAGACGTGGTCAAGACTGTGCCACTCAAAAAGAACCTTGCCCGTAGCGATATCGAGCTCTGGAGCTGTTAGAGAGAAGAGAGAGAGAGAGAAATATATATATATTGCGTGTATACTTCAAACTCACCTTGAAACCGGGCGTCCACTATCCAGTTCTGACCTGACTCGCCACCGTAGGCCCCTAGATCTCGCTGGAGAGGGTGGTAGATCTGGATGAGAGCCGTCTTCTCATCGACGATGATAAACTCGTGCTTGTCGGAGATCATATTGCCGCCGGCACGCAGTACACGCAACACGTCGTAATGCGCACCCAGGAGCGTGTGGCGGCCGTGACCGTGGCCATGGTTGCCGTTGTGCACACCCTCAAAGGAAAAGAGCACATCATGGCCCTGCCAGCGCGCCGCCTGCAGGTTGCCCACCCAGCCGGCATAGTAGCCAAAGCCGGACCAGACGAGGTCGCCGGTATCAGTCAGGATGTATGGTGCAGCCTGGAACGAGGCGCGGTCGTCCGGCTCGCCGTACGTTGTGAACGGGGCGACAAAGAGGTAGCCTTTCTCGCACACGTCGGCTGCACACGGGATGGTAATGTTGAGGTGCAGAGGGGACAAGTCAGGGCGGGTGCGGTACGTGCCATCGGCCTGGCTGGGAGACAGCAGGAGGGCTAACGGGAGGAGGTTGCGTGCCTTCATGGTGTCGGTCTTGTATTTCGGCCGGGAGCAGTACTGTGATGATGTGCTCTGAATGATGCCACAACTGCACCTTGAGGACCGGCCGGGACCACAAGCAATATTTGACCTCAGCTGCTCCCTGAAAGGCACGCGGGCCTCGGAGATCTGCGATGGCGCAATCGCAGTGGTCAAGACTGGAGGCGTCTTAGTGAGGGCACCAGACACGCACCAGTCTAAATCTCGCCCGAGATTTCAAGATAGCCGTGCGGACCCACTCACGAAATCGACTTCCTGCCGCAGCCGCAGCCGTTCGTTCTCTAGACCACACGCGATAACTCGGGCCAGCAATGATGGTGCCATCGCCTCCACAGATTTGCTTATCTCTGCTGGCATCATGAGAAGGCTGTCCCGGGGGCACTATATGAAGAACGCCCCCGTCTCGTGAATGGGGCTGGACACGAAGAGACTGGAGAAGCACTCGCTCACTGCCATTGCCACCCAGCCATATCATTGCCCTCAGATCTCTGTGCCCCGTGCCCTATACAGAAAAGCCCCAGCCATGGTCACGTCGTCGCAAAAGTCGCAGCTAGCTGCAGATGTCCAGCCGACGGTCTACGGCGAGAAGCCGGGCCACGACTTGTCTGTCGGCTCGCCCAACCATGATAACAACGACGAGAGCGGCTGGACACAATCGTGGACTGCCGAGGAGGAGAAGCGGCTCGTGCGAAAGTGCGTAGTAGTGTGCTTCGGCTTCATCTGAGAGCTGTCTCTTGCTGACCGCCCGACAGGGTTGACTTTATCGTGATGCCCATCCTGATGCTCGTTTTCTTCGGATTGCAGCTCGACCGCGCCAATATGTGAGTTTTCTGCCCTGCTGCAGTGCTGCGCCGTCCGCTTTTTTTTTTGGTGCTAACAAATGATACTCTGGTAGTGGCAACGCCTTGACCGACAGCTTCCTAAAGGACGTCGGCATCACCCAGAACCAGTTCAACGTTGGCCAGCAGCTGCTCAACGCGGGAATTGTTGTGCTCGAGGTTAGAAGCTGCCGCTTCCCTTTCGTCTAGTCTCGTCTCCTCTTGTCCCCTCTTGTCTCCTCCCCTGACATTCCGCCAGATCCCCAGCAATCTTGTCCTCTACCGGGTTGGCCCACGGGCCTGGATCAGCACGCAGATCTTTGCCTGGGGTCTCGTGGCTACTTTCCAAGCGTTTCAGAAGAATCTCGGCTCCTTTCTGGCCACGCGGCTGCTGCTCGGTCTTCTCGAGTCCGGCTTCATCCCTGGCAGCCTGTTCACCATCACGCAGTGGTACCGCGGTCACGAGCTCAGCCGGCGGTATGCTTTCTTCTTCCTTGGAAACGGGCTTGCCACTGCTGCCGGTGGCCTCATTGCCTATGGAATCCTGCACATGCGAGGCCTCGCTGGCCTGACCGGGTGGCAGTGGCTGTTTATTGTGCGTATCTGTGCTCTTCTTCCGTGCTGTTGTACGAGATTCTAATCTCCTCTCAGCTCGAGGGAATTTTCACCATTCTCACGGGCGTTGTCTTTGTCACGATGTTCCCCGGCATGCCAAGCAATCCAATCTCCCTGGCCGGCATCCGCTACTTCAGTGACCGAGAAGTCATGATCCTTCGCCAGAGAAAGGCTCTTGACGGGCCCTCGGCGACGACAACTCAGTCAACTATCACACTGAAAGACGTCTTGCATACAGTGAGTGGGTTCCGCTCAAAGGATGAGATTGTCTTGTTAGTGCCAACTCTGACTCGCACAGCTCTCCGACGTCAAGGTGTGGCTCCACGTATCACTGACGACGGCTGGCTTGGCGCCGTCGACGGCCTTGTGGTCCTATGCACCGACTATGGTGTCTTCGTTCGGCTACAGCCGCCTCAGCTCCAATGCCCTCAGCAGCGTGGGCCAGTGGATCTCAGTTTGCCTAGTGATCATTCTTGGCTTTATTGCGTGAGCTCAGCTTCTTTTCCCTCTTTTGAGAGTCACGGACAGAAGATGCATAGAAGCTAACCTATTGCAGAGACCGATGGGGCCGTCGCGGCTGGCTTGTCCTGATCGCTGTGTTCATCGAGCTTGCCTTCACGGTGGCATACAAGTGCCTTCCAGACGATGCCCACAGAAGTACCAAGTACGCCATGTTGACACTGGCTGGTGCGACATGCAGTTGGTGGCGTGAGTCTTCCCCCGTGGTGCAGTACAGCTGCAGAGGCGAGAAAGAGAAGTTGTCACTAAAACACAGCACAGATGCCGCCCACGGTTCATGGCTTGCCATCAACGCCCCGTCGCCGACGCAGCGATCCATCCGCATGGTAAGTTTTGCTCTTCTTCCTTGTCGTCTGCCAGTGGCAGTGGTTCTCCGCAGATGCTGACAGACAAAATTACAGGCCATGTTTATTATGGCAGCCAACTGCGCCGGTATTATCGGCAGCCAACTCTTCCGCGCCGACGACAAGCCCAACTACCACCGTGGCTGGTCCGTCGCTGTAGCACTTCTTGCCTATTCTACTGCCGTCGTTATCATATTGCTGGTGCTGTACGTGATGGCCAACGCCCGCATCCGGCGGTCGCCAGAGTATGTCGAGAGCAGCAGCAGGAGCAGCGGCAGCGACAGTCCCGCGAAGGACGGCGAGCCAGGTGTCGCCCCAGTCGTGCCGGCTGTGAAGCTCTACAACTTCTGAGGAGGGAATGGGTTGGTTGGGTGCAAGTCTTTGTAAATAGTGAATCCGAAATTGAAAGATGGAATATTAAGGTGGATCTGACAGCGGATTTTATAGCAGCTTCAGCAGGCAACCATGTGACAAAATTAGTAGCAGAAGGCTCCTTCCCATTTCCCATTGCAGAAAAACAACGCCTGCTTTCCTGCATCAGAATTGCTCATTACTTTCCTATTCCAGAAAATAATGGCACATAATCATAAGCGTTCCAAAAAGAAAAGGTATTTCAGAACAAAAACTAAAAAAAAA
>JRUC01000244.1:0-28402 GCA_000806385.1 Leptographium procerum
GGGCTCTTGGGGGTGGCGGTGGCGGCGACGGCAGCAGCCGTGGGCAGGTAGGGAACCTGGGCTGCCTGGCTCCGCTTCCGCCTCCAGACAAACCAGACGGCCGCGAGAACCAGCACGACGCCGGCCACGACGCCGACCACGATACCGGCAATGGCGCCGCCGCTGATCGACTTGGAAGAAGAGCTGCCGCCGCTCGAGCCGGTTGCCGTGGCCGTACCCTGGCTGGAGCTCGTCGTCGAGCCGGGCTGCGCCGAGGACGTGAAGGTCGTGAGCCCGGTTGCGGACGAGGAGGCCGTCGCGGTCGTGCAGTTGGACGCGACCGATGTGATCTCGGTCGCCGTGGTCTCGCCCGAGGTCAGCGTTGAGCCAAAGTCTGTGCATCCGACACCCTGTCCTGAGATGGATATGCCAAACTCGTCACTCTCGCAGCACCAGGACCCGTTGATCGCACTACTGGCTGCCCACATGGTCCAGTCTGAAAGGGGACACTGAGAAGCAAGAAAAAACACACAAAAAAAGGAGGCACCAAACATTAGCAAAATGTCAACACAACACGATATCAGCCTTTTCTGGCTTTGCAAAAAAGGGGGCTCTTCCACCAACTTACCTGCGGAACATTCAAAAGATCTTCCCAGCAGTCCACATCTGCACTGGGACAGCAGTAAGCAGTGTTGCTCGTCCAGCAGTGAAGCGAGTCGGGGCAGCATCGAGCCTCGTGGCCTCCGCCGCACTCGGTTGTGTTACTGGGGCATCCAGAAGGGTTGCGCAGCGCGTAGCCACCGTCGAAGTCGCACTCGGTCGCCCGGGCTGCCGACCATATTGACGACAGCGCTATCAAGGCGCCTGCCACTGCAGTGAATTGTAGCATTCTCTGTTTGTTTGCTTGTTTGTTTTTGTAGCTGCTCGGGCTGTATCACCGTAGAAGATCTGCCTGACTTCCAGACAGCCAGTAAACTCTAGGACGCGAGAAAAGTCTAGCAGACAAACAGCCGTAATTTTATAGACCCGAGCCACAACAACCTTTTAAAGTAGCAAAGGCAAGGGGCGAGGGGGGAAGGACGCATCTTGTATGAGCACTCCACGAAACCCTGCAGGCATAATATGGGCTAATATTTCTCCACAATGTGGATTATGGCTGGAAGTACGAGTAGTTGACGCTGGGCCACTCCTTAGCTGGTTGGCTTTGCTGCATTGGTCTTGAGCTCCGAAGCGAAGGATCGCACAAGACTATGGTGGGCCTATTTACGAGCTGTACACCTTCCCTGGTAGATATGGCTCCTAGCCGTGGTAGGCTGCATATTATTATTCGGTGTACGCGTATGTATGTGTATTTCCGTAGGGCTGAAGGAGCAGCTGGAGCAAATTAAAATAAAAACAAGCAACCGAGGTTCTCCTTACTAGCACTACTGTGGTAATAATAGTAGACCTGCCTCTCCTAGCTACTCCACATGTCGGATTAAGATACAACGGTCAGACATGCGGCTACTTCTTATGTGAAAGACTCGGGAACACTGTCATGGTATTCTGGTGTGGTGTCATACCTGCCGTTTCTCTCATTTTTTCGTCTTTCTTTTGGAGCGAGCCCGATCTCGAATATCATAACATCAGACGGAAGGAGCGACCCAGCACATAATGTGGCACGATGCGTTTTGCAGTAGCCGTTTTGTGGCCAATCGTGTCTGGCACTAATTAGATCCTCTTGGCGATCGAAAAATACGTCCACATTCGTCTAGCCTCAACACATCGACATTTTGCTAGTACCCACTCGTGTACCGCTTCGACCTCTTTTCTGCTGGAGAATTATCATGGTATCTTCTTAGCATAGAGGTCAGTACTTTAGACAATCCTTGCGAGCGGGAAGGATGACTCAAGATCTTACAGAGTAAGGGATCAAAGTCGAGGTGGACATACCGCCTTTCGACGACAGGTCTGTCTTCTTTCAAATATAGAGACTGCTCCCTTACAAACTTACCAAGAGCTCCCCTAGGACTTGACAATATGAGTCTCGGGCTTTTTTTTACGCGCAGTTCCTTGCTTTCGCGGGTCTGCTCCTGCCGTGCCGGAGGAGTCCGGCCTGACACGTCAGAAGTACCCGCAGCCAATAAATCCATTGCTGCCTCTCGCTGGACATCGATGCGCTGCTCACCTCATTACTACCTCTGCCCTCTTGTTTATGACCTCACTTCTCTTGACGTTTTATCCCTCGCAAGCTGCCAGCTCGGCAGCTCAATCGGCTCCGATACCTCTGGTCGACGTGTTCACAACTGAGAATGCAGCGTCCTCGGGCTCGACGAAAGAAGCGCCAAGTACGATCCGCGACAATATACTATCATGCATTTCCCAGTGGCAAATTGGCCCTGTCCACCAACACCAACTCCTCCGGGCCGTCCCTTCGCTGCCTGTCATAATTATTTCTAAGGCGAAGTGAAGCCTGTTTCATGACTGTCTCGATACCGCCATCGACATCAATGCTTATTCTAAGCCTCGATTTGAAGTTCAAAGATTCGATATCTTGCTACAACTTAACACTCTTTCCAAGTACAGCAGACTTGTGCATTACGAATGGATTGCCCTCGGCAATTCCCATCATCGAGCGTCGTCGAGCTTGCACTGATCTGCTCCGATATAGAACGATCTTTAAGAACAGCAAGAACAGCTCTTAGATATCTTCTAAGTTTACAGTTACAAGCAAGAGTCGACTATTTTTTTTACTGATTGCGACTATGGTATCTTACGGAAATGTGAAGATGTCGATAAACTGAACAGTCGTTCCCGAACTGAGCAGTCGTTTTTTCGAAAAGAGAATCCCCCCTCTTCGTCTTTGAGGCCAATCACCAATGGCTTGCTTATCCTGCTCTTGCCCATGGAAGCCTTGCACGTGTGCACTTTTTTTACAAGGCTGACTGCTCTGGAGTTTCTTTAATAATAAAGTCAGCCCTGTTCCCGCTGCGCATATTCAGACCAGCCCGACATTACGAGCTTATGACAAAACAACTTCAGCGAGCGTCGAACGGCATTCTAACTTTGACGAAGAAAATGGTTGATGAAAATCGCAAGGGCGCAAACTTCAGACTGCGGGACCTCCGGGACCTCCTCAACCTCCTCAAGAGATAGATGCAGTCTGCAGTCCTACTTCGGTTGCGACCTGCCCAGCTCTACGAAGCCGTTCCCCTCGGCGGTCCGCAGACCATCCGAGTCTCGGACGTCGCCTATAAATTTGCAATGGCGCCCTCTGCGCCCCTCCGCGGGACGCTCCGCACTGTTGACTTGCGGTCGAGCCCCAGGTTCACGGCTTTATCCTACGCCTGGGGCCCATTCTCGGCACCGACCAAGGACGTAGTCTTGTGCAATGACGGCTGCGAGCTCCCCGTCACGAAAAGCTGCTACAAAGCGCTGCTAACTCTACGTCAGCTCCACGGAAACGTCACCATCTGGGTTGATGCTATCTGCATCAACCAAGACGACGACCGAGAAAAAGCCGCACAAGTCTCAATGATGGGTGAGATTTACACATGGGCGCGAACGGTGTACGTGTGGCTCGGCAGTAGCAATGACAGGACAGACCAGGCGATGGATACCATCGTGCGTTCAGCAACGAGGCGTACCGCGCAGCCCGGCATTCCGTGGGTCTACGGCCAGAGATGGCTGGCAACTGTCGCGTGGGATTTTATCGCGGCTTTGTTTAGTTTCTTGTGTGTTGATCCATTCGTTATAGGCAGTAAGTCCCACAATGTCTTCTTTTGTCTTCGATGATATCCGGGTACTAGACAGCGCTTACAGTGACAGCGGGTGGTCGGTGGCACAGTACCAAAATCAAGTTGTTACCTTCTACCAGGTTCGTATACGTGCCTACGCTGTCCACATCGTCCTTGCAGTTTTTGGTCTCTCGGTTGCCGCATATATCACGATATCAATCACCCCATTTGGAGCCATACCGATGGCCATCTTGGGCACATACGTTATTTTTTTGCTAGGCGGGCTCTTTACATGGTGGAATGCAAACGCTGCTCGACAGCCTCGGAAGGTAGCGTTTTTTTGGCACCGCCTAATGTCAATCCTGCAGTGGCGCCCCGCTTCCATTGCCCTTGGCAATGCGGCCGAGGAAAAGCCCTGGATCAGCCTGATGCAAGCGCTGCGTGAGCGCCATGCCTCATTTCCCCAGGACAAGGCCTTTGCGTTGCACGGCGTCCTCTGCAGCCTGGGCATCGTGCCGAATGCCCCTGATTATGCCAGCCCTATCGGGGTTGTTTACAAGGCCCTGTTCGAAAATCTTGTGGGGGCTTACCCGTCGTTGATCACAATGCTAGTCGACGCAGGGATGCAGACGTCACTGCCTGACACGCCGTCCTGGGTTCCTAATTGGAGCATTGTCAGCTCACACACCTGGCTGTCACCGCGGCTAATTTATGGCACTGCGGAACGACAAGAAGAAGAGCCCCGTTCAGAAGAGGAGGAGACGTTGGTGACGATTCTCGACAATGAGTTGCATATTCGTGGCATCTTGCTCGACAGGATCTCGTCCTGCTCGGGACACATCAAAATGGAAAGAGAGCAAGACCAAGACCAAGAGGGTGGTCTGCAATCTGATAGCGGCACGTCGGCGGCAACGGCTCGGCTTCTGGCGTCCTCTATGCAGAAACTTGTCACCTGGCTGGATATGGTCCGCATGCGTAGGTCTATCGCAGAGTATGACTCGCTTCCAGAAGCTGTGTTTTCGGTACTGTACGCTGGTAGTGACGAAGCGGAGCAGCAGAGGTCTGGCTTTGATGAATGGTGGCGTGTCATGGCGCAATCTACTAGCAATCCGCTGCTGCTGGAGCCCTGGGTTGAAGAGGCCTCAGCCGGGCCAGGCACGATGCAGCACTGGCCGCCAGCGACGTTGTTGCGCGTTGTGAATGCACTTAAGGAATGCCCGTCTGCCCACATATACACCGTCAAACTCGTCCAACGCTTGGGCGGCCGGCGTGGTCTGTTCGTCTCCAGAGACGGCTGCATAGGCTCTGGGTCAATCGACATGCAGCTAGGGGACGCCATATTCCTGCTGGATCGCGTGGCCATACCTATGATTCTGCGCGAGGCGGCATACAGCCTAGGACACTACCAGGTTGTCGGGCCAGCATTTATGCCTGGCTACGTACGTGCGGATGCATTCCGGATTGAGAGAGAGTCGCGGCAGGATACAGAAGTCGTTCTCGTGTAGCGATTAAGGACTATCTAGTCTGACTTGGTTGGTCATAGTAATAACGAGAGGACAGTGAAGGAAGACAAAAGTCTGAGCTCTGAAAATAATTCAACTGTGCACGGTTCCGAACGACTTGAAACTGCACACTGCAGCGGACACTTTTGCAGCAACAGAAAGCGTTGCCGTCCTGCTGGCCAGGGCACACAGACAGGGGCTGATTGGTGGGCCGAAGACACACATACATAGTAGCATCATGGATGAATAATGCTGGTTACCGGATGTCACTGGTCTAGATACGGGGCAGCCAAGCCCTGCGGCTCAACTTGGCCACCGTCGCTTTCGCTTTAGCTTTTTACCCCATCCACACCATGGGCAAGTAGGACATCTTTATGCTTCCGACGGTCGCTGATTTTCGCCGTGGCCATTGTGGCCATGACCCTTACCATGACGCAGGCCATGCTGCAGTACCTGATTACTGGTGCAGCTGATTTGGTTATGCGACGACGTCGCCCTCGATCCCTTGCTGAACAAGGGCCACCGCGCCGTCGAGAATCCGCATGGAAGCTCGGTGCGCATTGATTCTGTTAAGTACGGCGTGGGCCGGTGCTCCATCATACTAATTGCTCTCACATCATTAAACCTTAACAGCTTTCCTACCTGCTCGATACAATCACTGTCAGTAATATACTCCACCAGCTTCGTGTCCTACACCCCCGGTTATATCGCCGCAATGTTATGTAGAACAGTCTTCATGTTCACCCCTTCTCCCTCTTTTGTTTTATCAATGCCGCCGAACTTCTCCAGCAGCAGGAACTTCTTTTCGACCTCGGAAGTCATATCCGTCAGCACTTTGCGCACGGTCTCGTAGTTTTCCATCTTTGCCTTCTGTTCTTCGTTACCCTGCAACGGCCTGTGCCTCCCCAACCGCCGGCACGACAGGGTCAGGCTGCAGAGTCCGGCTGCCAGTGCCGTGGCCACAGAGCTTCCCGAGATGCGGTCGCTAGACGAAAGGAAGGGGATTACACCAGCGACTACATTTTGACTGCTGATGCGGAAGTCAAACTGGCAGGCAGACTCGTTTGGCTTCACGTCAGGTATCAGCTTGCCAAACTCGTCGCATGCAGCCATGACCAGCTTTCTTTCGCTCTTGAAGCTCGCTGGATACACGGTGCCCACCCGATCACCTTCATCGTGCCAGCTGCAGACCATGATTATGCCTGCATCGGCCGCTGCCTTTACGGCGGCAGAGAACTTTTCCTTGTTTTCCTTGAAGACCTCGTCGCCATCCTTGTGGTCAATGGTGAAGCTCATGGAAATAACGTCGACTTTTTCGCGTACGGCCCATTCAACGGCCTTTTCGATTATGCATTAGAAAACGAGAAAACAAAGGCTCCGAGCAGCGGTCCTAGAAGAACAGGCCAAGCAACGAAAGTACAAACCTTGGCGACTCTCTCAGGCGAATAGCCGTACTTGCCATCGACCACTTTGGCCACATACAACTCACATAGCGGGTCGATGGCACACATCAGATTAGCCATCTGGGTGCCGTGAGGGTCGGAAGCCAGATACCATGCGCTGCCGCGGGACTGTTCGTGCACAAACGACTGGCCCTCCTTGATGCGCGGCCACAGGTTGCCCTTTTCAAAAAAGAGCACCCTCGGCCCGTCTTCGGTGGCGGCTGCTGCTGCTTCTCCCACCTGTTGTCCTGCATCGCCTGTATCCTCCGGTAAGGCTGCGTTTTCTGCCTGTGGCGAGATGCTCAGAATGCCGTTGTCGATGATGGCCACTTTGGTTGCAAGGTAATCGTTTGGCTTATCCTTGAACTTGAGCAGCACGTACTTGCGATAACTCTCGGTGAACTCAGCGAGTCTTGGAGCGATGCGCTGGGCACTAAATACGGTGGGATGAAGGCATTAGGAGCTAGTAAACAAGCCAGAGAAGGGCAAGGAGGAAAGGACTAAAAAGGTGAAGCGAGAACAGAAGAAAGGAAAACGGGATAACTCGCATTTCGTTGAGCTGGACAAGCTGCTGGGTCGGGTTCCAGAACTCTTGCTTGATGTGAGGCTCCAGAAGTCTTCGCGAACTCGTCAATGACTTTTGAGCTCGTGGAAGCTTTTGCAGCTCGTTGTAGATATACTTGTACGTGGAAGTGCAAGCACCCGCTGTCATAAGTTCCTACAGTTGAGTGGTCGTAAGCGATGAGCGGGCGGGAACAATGGAGTAGTGGCAAGTGGCACTCGAAAATATTAGCCACCACCCATACCTTGATAATGTGGATGTGGATATGCTTGAGCTAGACGACGTGATGGCGGGAGTCGTCGAACGATGGTTTGCGCAGTCAGTACCAAAAAGATAGGACAGAAGACAAAATTCTGAAGTGGGGAGACGCACGTCAATGAGGGCTGGAATGCCCTCATTGCTGAACCAGTGCCTCAGCACGGCGCGCTTTCCGCTAGAGTAGAGGTGTAAGGTGGTGATTTGTTTTCGCGGGTCTTCTTTTTCCTCGGTCACAGCTGTGGTCTTGTCTGTTTTTTTGACTGAGGCCCTGTCTGGGCCATAGTCGCTCAAGGGCTCAAAAATAGACATGGAGAGATCCAAGAATCGCCAATCTAGCTCCTCTACGCGGAACTTTTGCACATAGTAGGTGATCCGCAGCTCGCTATGCGGGTTCATCATGTAGTCAGGCACGCGCAGGCTGATGATGCGCTTGACGCCCTTTGTAGCCAACCAGTCGAGCGTGTTGAAGACTTCGGTGCGCTCATTTTTTATGTACGAATGATCCTCTGGCCACTCTTTTTCCGCAGAATTCTTGTCTAGGACGGGAAATTCAGCATAGCGGATGGTCTCCTCGTACTTGAGCAGACCTTGCCGCTTGTCGTGCATGGTGAGCGACTGTACAAACTCTGAGACCCTGTTGGCATCGACGGTGATGCGGGACATGTCAAAGCACAGCTCTCGCGCTTGGGATAGTATGTGGTCAGCGGCCTGTCCCTAAGATTGTGCTGGGAAAATGACAAGACGCAAGACGCAAGAAGGGTGGAAGGGTATGCACTCTACCTGGTTCTGTTGAGAAGGCCAAACGTTTCATTAGCTTCAAATTACCGATTTCGAGAAGATAGATAGAGAGGGAGAGAAGGAGAGAGAGCAAGACACAAAAAGGCACATTAAGCCACCACTCACCGCCAGACTCTTGAAAGATCTCGGAAAGGCTCTGCATGCTGGTGGCGTACTTGACAGTGTTGTAAACAATGACCGAGCGTATGGCAGCCCGCGTCTTCTCAGCTGAGCGTATGGCTTCAGTGTCATTTAGCCTGTGGACATATTGCTTCCAGGGCTCCCATTTACCGTCCTTTCTGATCTGATTATTGTTGTACCACAGGGGAAAGTATTCTTTCTCCGGCCGGCCCTGGTTTATCACGTCTGCTAGCGACCTCTTGCAGAGGGCATCTTGAGGCCTCTTGAGAAACTCGTTAACAAACCTGAGGTTCTGGTATAGAACAGCCACGTGCAGCAGAAAGGGGATGAGGCTGTCTGGTATGCGGCTCTTGTGCTCCTCCCATATGTCGACGAGGTCGTGCTTGATGATGGTGCCGAGCACCTCTAGGTGGTACTTTTCCTCGTCGCTAGACGCTTCTATGATCTTTTTGGCCACATTTTCTACTCCCACGGCCTCGTCCCCCCGTGAAACAGCAACAAGATTTAGGGCAGTGATGATGTGCTTCCGTTTAGTCAGCAATGCTCTCGGTCCGTCGTGCTCGAGAAGCTTTTCAATGACGTCGACAGAGCCCTCCTCGACGGCGCTTCCCAGCACTGAGTCGTCATCTGTCATAATGCCTGGAAGCATGCGGAAGAGCGTGTCTAGGACGTCGGCAATGTTTTCGGATTCCATGGCCAGCTCGAGAGCGCTGCGTGTCTTCTTCTTCCTCCGGACCATCTCCATCAGCTTCTTTTTTGCGTTGGCCTCGCCGGTCTCTGGGTCCGCCAGCAGGCTCAGGAGCGTCAGATCCAAGATAAGCTCGATTGCATGATGGTTCCCGACACGCACAGCCCGCTCGAACATCGTCTCTTTTGGCGACTCGGGCTTATAGTGCGTCAAGTGTCCCTGATTCTTTCCTCCCTGTCCCCCTCCTCCTCCTCCGGGCTTGCTCTTCCCCCTAAATCCTCTTGCTTCGGGCATTTCACACCCGTCCTGGAAGTACGTTTTGTTCTCATAGGCTAGCAAGACGTCTTTCTCGAGAATCATGCGAATCAGGTCCATCATGGATGTCTCCTGGTCCGTGTTTGCCTGGCCGATGATATTCACAGAAAGGTGAAAGAGGGTCCAGCGGGTGCACGAGTCCATATTGGTGCTGTCTGTATGTAGAAACTCTTTGATTACGGACATCGATGATCGCTGGCTGTCGGCACCATTGGTATCATTGGTACCATTGGCACCGTTGGCGATTGGCGTACTTGCTATTCTAATCTCTTGAATTAGACTTGCGTGTAGATTCTTGACTCGGTCGGGGAACATTTTGAGATTCTCGGGGCTGTGGAACGAAAAGTCGCTGAATTTCTGCATCGCATCCAATGTGCCCTGCGACACGTCGCCGCGGCCATGCATAGCCCTTTTCTCTCTTTCCATAATGCCGGCAGTAGATGTGTTGTGACTGAAAACAACCAAACAAAATGTCAAATGAGTGTCCGTGTACTTTTTCACGGGAGCTCAATCGTATTAGAGACATTATGATTGACCATCTCTCTTCCCCACGCTTCTTAAAAAAAAAATCCAGCCTTCACTAGACCGAGCAGTGAAAAAAACAGACACCCAATAGGAACGAAATACTTGTCACGATAAGCACGTAGAGCGGCCAAACCCCTGAGAGACATCCAGAGTAAGTACATATATCGTCACTTCTGACGGAAGACGAAGACATTGTTGATGGCTTTCTTACATGTCATCCTCCCAAGCCCGTTGTAGGGTTGCATCAGCTGCCGCCTGCAAGCCGTCAATCACATCGATACCGTTTGGCAGCCTATAAACGTTTGCCTTGAGATAAAAGACGGAGTACTCGGACCCGCCACGTCAGCAGGCCTCTGGCTGCGCCCCCAAGGCTGAAGTCTCCTCCCCCCCTCCTTCCCCATCCTCATCTTTAGTTGTTCCGGCCTGTCTCCACACCCAAAGCCTGCCGAAGGTCCTGTCGCGACTGCTGTAAGTCCTCTCGTGCCTGCCGTAAGTCTTGTCGCACGCCCTGTAGGTCCTGTCTCACCCCTTGCAGGTCCTGTCGCAGCTCTGCTATAATCTGGGTTTGTAGTCTGAGGCGGCTCTCTGCATGGGTAAGACGCTCTTCCTGCATTGCAGACCAAGAATTCCCTTGCGCATGGACGCTGAGATAGCCTGCCATAGGTTTCGTGTCCGCGACAGCAATGGACAATGATTGTGTTGCTGCAGTTTCTTCTGTTGCCCTTGCCGTTGTTGCTCCTACCTCAATTTCCCCTGCCTCGATTGCACCTGCTGCTTTTGAACCCGTCGCTGTTACTCCTTTCGTTGGATTAAGTACCGAAGAGCCGTTTGCTCCTGCATCGCTTTCCTCAAAGGCAAGGTCATAAGGGATGAGCAGCTCTGTGCTCCTCTTTAGATCCACGAGCTTCGTGAAATCGCCGAGGTCCACCTTTTTTAGAATATCTTTACCCTCCAACTTGCAAATTGGGGGTTTCTGGGGGTCAGGCGTGCAGCGAAAGGTGCTCTGGTCATCCAGCAGCTTGGCCATGCCGAATTTCCGGGCCACTTTGTCAATGTGGCCCCCAATGACATTCATGGTGAACTTGGCAAGATACGGCTTCTTTGAGGTTCTTGTCACGAGAACGCTTGCGAACATGCATGGCAAGACACCCTGGTTCTGAACCTTGTTCTGCATCAGCTCCCAGCAGGCACCAACCGCCTGGCTTCCTTTAGTCGTGGCCGACGAGCTATACCGATCAAAGTATGTCCGTGGCCAGGAGACCCCTCGACTGATGCTGTAGTTTGCTGTTGCGCTCACATCTCCGTGGCCGGCTTGCAAACCTGCACTGGCTTCAGTATTTTTGGTCAACTCGGCAATCGTTTCGTTGGTCCGCTTTGTCCGGTTGAACGGAGCCCAAGCCACCACCTCTGGCCCTTTGCCGTCATCGCCGTCGGCACCAAAGTCGAGCTGTGCATAGACATATCCCAGCGGTTTCTGGTCGCCATCTGCAATTGACCGGAACTGGAACTTGAGCACGACGAGGGTAGAGTCCAGGCCGCCGTATTTCCCATCGGCCCAGAGCAGTCGCTGGACCGTAATTCGATAGTTTGAGCTCTCTTTTTCCATGACGGTGAGCTCTTCGGCACCAACCTTTCGGCTCGTCCGGGCTTGGCCAGACTTGGGTACAGGCTCAGCAACCACGATCAAATCTAGGTCAATGTCGTTTCCAGTTCCACCATCTTTGTCAAAGGCGTCCATCTCAATGGCATTGGAGGCATCAAGATCTGTGATCTGCGTCTCTCTGGGTAGGTCGAAGTCGATTCCGTAGCTGTCGCTGTCGCTTTCGCTACCACCGTCACTGTAGCTTCTGCTTTTATTTGCCATGACGGCAGTTGACCTCTCACGCATGCAAGAGTGGACGACGATAAATTGTGCAATAAGATGTGGTTAAGTTGAGATGACAGAAGTTGCCGGACAAGAACTTCAGGTAAGTCCTTTGCATATGTAGGCACAACTTCACCTCTCTTTTCTCTCTCCTTCTTCCACTGTCGTGTCCTGGCTTCTTTGCGAGATATGCATTGCTTTACTAGCCTACAGCCGAGACTAGCCATTTGCAGGGTACTTACTCGCTATGTACCTGCACAGTCTCACTGACAAAGTTACATCGTCCGATAGCATGGGCTGCGGCTGAGCTTAGATTCCAACCAAGGTAGGAAAAAGCAGAAACCTGCACAATATAGCAGGCAGGCGACACTGGTAAGATACATACCTCATGAGAGTCGCAACTGTCCCTCTTCTGGAGCTGAAGAAACGACACCCTATCACTAGATCACACACTTCGGCAGTCATGGAAAAGCGAAGAGTCTCATGGTCTTCGGCCGTCCCGCCTGAGGAACCGCCAAGAATGGGTCGCTATGGCTGGAGATCGTCAACTCAGCATAGTCCCGCCGAGAATCCCGCAGAGAGTTCCGCAAATAATCTGTGGGATATGGCCCTTGCTGCCCTGGAGAATGAAGAGCCTGAGGTGCTCGCCAAATACAGGAGCCTGGTCAAGAGCTCTATGACCCGAAAGAGCACTGAAACCGGGACCAAGCTGCGTCGAAGAAACACATCCTCGGACAATGCATCGGCGAAACAGCTTCCGGTTCCTGCTTCCGTCGAGCAGTGGCTGAGAGAAAGCAAAGAAGGCATTCTCGTGGGAGACGACCATAACTATGCCACGATTGCGACTGCTCTGCGGTCTCTAAAAGACACGCTCATCTCTCTAATACAGAAGAGCCCAGAAGCCAGCATTGCGTGGACTGCCTTGTGTCTGAGCATCCAGGTATTAAACGCCCACACATCTGTGTCCCAACTGTTACTGATGAACGCACAGAAGAACGTATGTTATGGCCCACGTCCGAATCCATTTGCAACGGGGATTACGTACATAGCCTCGAGAATGGCTTGGTACGTTGGCCTGGCGCGCAACTTCCATACTCTCTCAGACAGCGCGGTTGAGGCTTCTAGCGCCAAGAATTGGTATGGCGGGAATGAAAAGGATGAGGGGGATGGCAATGATGACAATGATGACAATGGTAATGAGGATGACGAGGATGGTGAAGACGACGAGAATGACGAGGATGCCAGCATCGGAGAAAAACGTTTTTTCAAGTCTGTCCTCTTATTCCTCATCCGAACGACGCAACCCGACAACCAGCACGGGACGCCACACGACGAGCACGGTCACGTTGCAGCCGACATGCCATACATGGACGAAGAAGCTCCTAGGGCTAAGAGCAATGAGGGGGTGCAACTGGAGCGTCCTGAGGCGATTGTTATCGAACAGGAAAGAGCCTTGATACTCGGCCCAAGGGGACGTGCCATAGAAAGCTGGATGCTCCAATTGTTTGATGCAATAAAGCCCCAGAAGAACTTAGGCATATTAGAAGATGAGGTGGAGTCAGAGGAAAACGAAGCGAGCAGAGTTGCGTCTGGTTCCGAGACAAACGCATCCACGGAGGAAGTGGAAGAGAGTATTCCAGACAAGTCTACCGACACGAAATTACAGGCCGTTCCGCAACAGCCGCTGCAGCAGGGGTCCAAAGACTTTGCGTACCTCGGCGACGTCTACGAGTGGGTCTCCAGACAGCCACAGTACATCGGCTGGCTTAATGAAAGCCGATGCCGTGTCCTGTGGGTAAGGGATCATGGCGGCATGGACAAGACAACCGTTCTGAGGGCTATTGGACAGCATCTTCAGCGTGATACGAGTTTAGGAAAGGTAGCTTACTCGTTTTTTGACTGGAAACGGTACCCACGACATGGATCTGTGACATCTATCCTCAAGGATCTCATACTGCTGACTCTACAAGAGCAGCCCGGTCTTGAAACGCATCTCAACGACATCCTACAAGATAGCCAAGATTGTTTTACTGGCGGAGACGATGATTCCTGTGACTTTTATTCAATGTCCATACTCTTCCATCGAATCGTGCAAGACGCCAGCTTTTCTGCCACTTGCTTTATTGTCGACGGTCTGGACGAATTCTGCGCAGATGTGGAGGCAATTAAGCGGTTCACGGGCTCTTCTACAACAACGACAGACAACGCCTTCACAGATGCTTGGGGAGTCGAGAACTTTCTCCGGCTAGTATCAACAACGTCACAACTGTCGGGAAAAGTCAAGTGGCTGGTGTCTAGCACCAATGAAGAGCTGGTTGCTCTTGGAGCAACAATACTGGAAGTCACAACCACTGCGGAGAATATGTGTTTGGGTGCCGACAGTTTGATGCAGAGTTGCATCCACTTGGGCCGTGACGACGAGACCATCGCACCTGTTCTAAAAAAGTATGTCCAGTCACAAATTGCTGCCCTGGAAGACAAGGCTCCATACCGTTCCAACCTGCGGGTGAAGATTGGAGAAATGCTTCAGAATCACTCTCATGGAAACTTTTTGTGGATAAAGCTCGCTTGCGCCTCAATCGACAGTTCTGGAACGCCTTGGAATGGACCCCAGACGATTGGACGTCTGGGTGACAACTTGCAGTCGCTATATTGCAAGACAAATGAAGATATTGCAAAGCTGGAAGGCGACGACCAGTCTTACTGCGAGGCCATTCTCTCCACAATGACCGTAGCCTTCCGGCCGCTATCCGTTTCAGAACTGGCTGCACTGACAGAACTTCCACCGGACGTGGACCTGCCGATAATGGCCTCGAAGCTATGCTGGCCGTTTCTAACACACCACGAGGGCTACATCTGCTTCTCTGACAACACTGCAAAGGATTTCCTGCTCAGGCCTAAGACACCCGCCGCTCTGGTCGACGGTCATGCGAACATGGTGAGCCGGTGTCTGAGCTACCAGAAAACCAGATTCTCGCTTCCGCACAAGAGAGACGAGGAGGGGGTAGCTACGGTAGAAGATGACGACGACTATACGGCAGTGTCGTGGATAAGACATCTTACATACCTTCCCCCAGAGCATGCCGTCATGGCAATAGCCGACGAATTTATGAAGAATCACTTTTTGTCTTGGGTCACCAAGCTAGATAGGTTGGGTGTGTTGAAAAAGGCGTGGTTGTATATGCGGACACTGCTCAAAATTCTTCTACAAAAGGTACGTGTCTTATTTTTTGTTATTCACATATTGACGACACCGGTTATCTCACTTGTGCTTCTTTCTTCTTGCGCTCATTCTCCCGATACAGTCATCCCAAGAATCTTTGGTGCCAGACCTCATCGAAACGCTTCGGGTCGTCACATATTTCATGGCCTATCATCATTACTTGGAAGGACCTATTGAGACTACTATACGAATTGCTCCTCTTGTGCACCGCGATCGAGACCGCCTCCAGGGCCTAATCGCTCAAAAGGACCTGCCCACGATGGCTAGGACATCCAGAGTTTCAGAAGACGTAGGAGTTTACAGCTATCTTCATGTTCTTACCGGGCACACAGACTGGGTTCGGGACTGCGCATATTCGCCGGATAGCAGTCTTGTGGCGTCAGCCTCTGACGATTACACGGTGCGGCTGTGGGATAGCAAAACGGGAAAGCTTCAATGCGTTCTACCAGGAAAATTCGATGACTACGTCTACCATGTGGCATTCTCGCCGGCACGCCGAGGGCTCGTTTCAGCGGCCAGCCGCAACGACATCCGGTTTTGGGACGTGGCCACCGGTCTACTCGTCAAGCACATCCCAAGCACCTCCTTGAGACTGAGACTGCTCGATTGGGACGTATGGGCAAGAAAGATATACTTTTCCCCCGACGGCAGCTACGTCGTCGCCACCAACGAAGGCGGCGAATGCAGCTTGGAGCTCCCCTCGTTCAAAGACAGGCCTGGGCAGCAATGCCTTGAAGAAGGTGGAGCACCCTGGGATGCTACATATCTCTTCAAGTATTCCGCAGACGGGAGTCTTCAAGCAAGGCATTACAGCAAAGAAAAACGCACTGTAGTGTGGAACTGTCGTGAAGACAAGCTGCACTGCCAGGTCGAAGATTTCTCTGAACTCACCTTCAGCTTCGCCTTCTCTCCCGATGCCACGGTTCTAGCATCAGCACATGGTGGTGGAATCATACGCATTCTAGATTCCCAAAGTGGAAACTGCCTACAGCTTCTCCACGACGACGACAACAAATACAACGTTGACTGTATCGCCTTTTCCCCTACTGGATCTCTGCTCGCCACGGCATCGGGAAGCACCGTCTTCCTGTGGAAGGTGGAGCAGCCCGGGAACCCGCGCAAGTTTCAGGATCGTTATTCTGCGATTTCTCACGACTCGAGCTTGACTGCCATAGAATTTTCTCCAAGTGGACACCAGCTTGTGACGACCGAAAGAAGCTGGGCCGTACATATATGGAGTCTAGACGCAGAACTCTATTCCATGGCTGCTAAAGGCAGCCAGCAGAACAGCAAGCCACGAAAGAAGAATCATTTATCCTCGGTCAGCTGTGTCATGCTGTCCCACGATGGTAAAATGCTTGCCTCTGCCTCAGGCCGGGGAGATATAATCTTATGGGACGCGTTTGAGGAGATGCCGTTGCATAATCTAGTTGGTCATGACAGAAGCATATACTCGCTACAATTTTCAGCCGACAATAGCTTACTGGTGTCTGCTTCTGCTGACGGAACGGCTAGAGTTTGGGACACATCGGCTGGAAGGCCCCGATTCATTCTGAAGGGCCACAGCGATTGGGTGCGGCATGCCGTATTCTCCTTGGACTCTAGATTTGTGGCCACGGCATCAGATGACTGTACGATTCGAATGTGGGACTTGAAAGGCTGTCTCGTGCAAGAAGAGGAAGAAGGGCGAGAACGAGAAGAAAAAGCTGCAGCAAACAGTCCGGAAATGGAAGGCAAGGGCCGAGAAATACCCATTCGACGAGCATGCTGTGTTTTGCGGTCCAGCAGCCCCAGGTATCGGTCCAGCCGTTTCCTGTTTCAGTCCGGCAGCTCCTACCGCTTCAGCTCCTGGTTTCGCAATGTCGCCATCTCACCAAATGGGCGATACCTGGCAGGCGCGGACGCACGCCTCAATATCTGGGAGCTCCACCAAGACGATAGCATTGGTGCCGCTGCCGGGACTATTCAAGGCAAGGAGATTGAGGACGCGAAGAATTTTGAGACTGAGGGTAAACCGTATGGCTTGGCATTCACGCCAAATAGCGAGGCTCTCGTCTGCTCGTCATCTGATGGCGCTCTTACCGTATGGAGCACACAGTCGTGGAAGCGTCTTGGTCTGATGGAGCATTTCACACGTCCGGATGCTTCGAGTTGGTGTTTTCCTGTCCGCCTGATGTCCGTGCAAGACTATGGTCATCAGCCTTATGAGCTCCAGTCAGAGGTGAATGATCTGGCACTCACACTTCCTGACAGCGCGTTTTCGCCTCTCGCGATAGCCCCAGGTGATGTTATCTCTGTGTCGTCTCGCAACTTCTACGGTGTCTGCCAAGAAACAGATGAAAGTTTTGCAGTTACATGGAAGAACAAGATCTTGCTCCAACTTCCAAAACGATACAGGCCATCTGATGCATATAATGTCGCGTGCTGCGTGAGGGGATCTATGGTAGCTATTGGGTGCACATCGGGCGAAGTGTTCATATTCCGCTTTGCTGGGGGCCAGAAATTGGATTAGTCGGCCAGGAACTACAAGAACAGGCTGGGGACGAGAATCAAATGGTGGACATGTTGTTACAAAGAACTCTTTTGACCTTGGAAGAATTATATGTGGGACAATTCTGGCCATATTCGACCATGAACAAGAGAGTGGCAGAATACTGATGGCTTTTCTTATGTGGATTGACCTTACCAGGAGTAGAGAAGTATGGAAATGAAAGATGCAAGCGAAGCGGACAATGCCGGTAAAAAAGTGGAAAGACGAGGGGAGAAAAGAGGCGAGGGACGTGTAACGAGGACAAAATTGAAGAGACAAGGTAAGTAGAGCGCAGTAAGTGAAAAACAAGGAGAGAGGAAATGAGTTTCAGAGAGATAATAAAATTAGAGGGGGAGAAGTGCCTCATGAGTAACAATCCATTCAGCTATTTTGAGTCGGAACTATGGTGATTGCCTGGACAGGTCAGCCAACCTACAAAGTCGTGTAAACCGTTATAGTCTCTTGTCGACGAGGTCCAAAGTCTATGCTGATTCTGTTCGCCAACGCCCACTTTCTAGACGACATATGCTCCTATAGGTCGACTCATCTCGACGCAACCACCAATGCTGCAAGCATTACCAGGCCCCCAAAACCGTCTATGCCAGAGCACCAGTCGTCCCACGCAGAAGTAGAACCCTGGGACGACGACGTCATGTCGCTTTTGTCTGCTGCCTCGTAAAGCAGCCTCGTCCCGCTGCAGCAGTAGTCCTGGCCGGCATGCATCCTAACCAGGTCGCCGCTGGCATTCAGCCCGTAGTCGGACTCCACACCCAGGTTCCTCGCGGCCTCTTCCTGCCACTTCGACGCGTCGCCGGCCTCCCACAGCTGCTTCTTTGCCGGCAGCGGCGCCAAGATCAGGTCCGACTGCAGGATGCACATCTCGGCAGGCTCAAAGTAGACGAGGATGTTGAGGATGCGGTAGAGGACGACTAGGCGGCGCCTCGACTCCTCGTAGATCCAATTCTCCCAGCACGGCCTCAGGCTGGTCCTGTCCATCGTCCGGCATACAAAGCCGAAGTGCTGGCTGACGATCTGCTAGGAGTCAGTACTGGTGGCTCTCTTATAGGTGTGTTGTATATGCCTTTTTTTTCTTCTTTTTTTGTGGTACTAAAGTAGAGGAAAGGGGAGGAAATCACAATCAGTGCGGTCAGGAGCAGAAAGTCAATGTCGTTGTGCTCGGTTTCGCCTTCTTGCAGCCGGACCAGGATGTAGAGAGATAGAGCATCCATCGCCGCAAGAAGCTCCCATCTGCCCAGCGCTTCATACTGTATTCGTTCGATTTGTCAGCGCAGATTCGGTTCCCGATGGCCTGAGCCGAGTTCTCGGCCCTCCTCCTCCGTCCAATAACGCTCTCACGTGACTTACCTCTAGACAGAGCCGCTCGCACTCCAGCTTGACGTTCTTCCAGAACAGCTTCCGGCTCCCCTGTACGCCGGTGCTGATCATGCCCACCAGGCTCACGCAGTTCGTCAGGGTCTCCATGCTGTCCGGATCTATTTCGCCGGTGCCGCGGCCGTTGCCGGGCGACAGCACCTGCGGATGGACAAACGGCGGCAGCGTCTTGTGGCGCAACATCATGACGGTGTAGGACCGGAGGGTGTGGCAGATGAGGGTGACCACCCTCTGGGCGCCCTGACCCATCTTCGGCCGCGGGATCATGGATCGCGCTCTGTACATCAGCGGCGGTATGTTCGTCGGCCTAGCGGGGGAGAGCGACGTCGGGTCCGTAGTCGTAGTTGCATCTGCAGCAGTCTGCTGTGGTTTTATCGTCTGTTCGGAAGTCAAGCAGATGCTTGTGCTCGTGCTCGCGCTCGTGCCAGTGCTCGCACTAGCAGAAGATAGGCAGACCGCCGACGCCGACGGCGGAGACGCGACGAGGTCGGACCCTGCCTCGAACATGTCGACAAAGCTAAACACCGGCTCGGCCCAGTCGCTCTCAAGAGCTATGAGCTGCAAGGGGAGCGAGATCGCAGTCGTGCTCGCGGCCGTACCTGCATCCGCATCTGTAGCCATCGCACCGAGCATCGAGCCGCCGATATCACTGCAGTCGCCGAGAGCGATACAGTCCTGCTGTCTGATCGGTCTTGCTCCATCTCGTGGCGTGCCGACTGATTTCTTTTTTGCAGCAGCAGCTGCTGCTGTGCTAGATGGATAGTGGCATGCAATACCCTTTGCTCTGCAGCGTGAGCATGCCGGCTGCCCATTGTCGCAACGCGTCTTGCCCTTTGCACAGGTCGCGCATGACCGCGACCGAGAGACCCGGCCGCCTCGCTGAGACCGGCAGTAGTATCCGTGTCTCTTGAGCGAGGACTCTGGGCAGAAGAAGGCCGTCAGCTTGGGGACAAAGAAGAAAGATCGCAAGCAAGATGGGGGCGAGAGCAAGATATCCACCCACGCTTATCAAACGGCTTATTGCATTGCCCACAGCGCAGGACGCTGGAGGCATCGTTCATTTTGAAAAGCCCGCAATAAGCTAAAGGACAGACGTGCAGAAACAGAAAGGCGAGGCCTGCAGCGACGAGGTACAGGAAAGCCGTATGGTCAGGTGTCAGGTGTAATTTGTAATCAAACTTTTGCGCACGGCTTGCACTTCATATCTAGTGCAGTCATGTGACTAGATCCCCGTGTAAGTCGACTTTGCACCCGGACGGAACAAAGTGTAAAAGCTCCACAGAAGACGACGGAGCAAATTGTATAGCAGCCCACCGCAGTGATTCTTGTTCTCGTACTCCGTAAGCATGTATGCTGCCGGCAATGCTCACTGCAATTATGCAACAGTTCATCGGTAGAACGCTTGAAAAAAACACAATCAAAGTAAAGGGCATTTGTAATATTGCATTGCCAATGCTATAAATATGATGTTTGGTGTCTCGAAAATGGGTTCTAGCAGTTCCATCTACACTCACCTTTTCACCATATTGACCAGCCACCACGAAAACAAACATGTCCGCTCCATTTCCCTCTCCCACCAAGACGTGGCACGACAACACGTACCCGTCGCTGTCGCCGACGCGGCCCGAGCTCTCAGCCAAGGGCAAAAACGTGCTCATCACAGGCGGCGGCACAGGCATCGGCGCCGAGACGGCCCGCTCGTTTGCCCAGGCTGGCGCTGCCCGCATCGGACTCATCGGCCGCCGTGAGCAGCCGCTGCTAGATACTAAGGCCGGCATAGAGAGCAGCTTTCCGGGCGTTGAGGTTGTTGCAGTCCCCGCGGACGTGACCAAGAAGGACCAGGTCGAGGCGGCGTTTGCCAAGTTCGCCGGCTCAGATGACCAGCACAGAATCGACGTTCTTGTCAGCGGCGCCGCCGTCATCGGCCCCCAAGAGAACGTCGACAATGTCGACAGCAACCGCCTCGTCGAGGCCGTAGACTCCAACCTGCGCAACACTATCAACGTGGCCCAGGCGTTCCTCAAGCACGCGACAGACAAGGACGCCGTTGTGGTCAATATCTCGTCGGCGGCGGCACACGTGGATTTTTCCGGCCTTTTTGCGGCATACGCCGTGTCCAAGTTTGCAGCGTTCCGGTTGTGGGACTCTCTGGCGTCGATTCACCCTGAAATAAGTATCTACCACATCCAGCCGGGCGTGGTCGACACGGACATGAACAGGGAGTCGGGCGGAGTTGCAGCTGCCGGCTTTGAGGACCATGTGTCATTGCCAGCAACGTTTAGCGTGTGGTTGGCCAGTCCCGAGGCGCGCTTTCTCAAGGGGAAATTCCTGTGGGCCAACTGGGACGTGGACGAGCTCAAAGCTCGGTCCAAGGAGCTGGAGTCGACCACCACATTCAACTTGGGGCTCGTCGGCTGGCCGTTTGGTGGAGACGGCTTCAAGTTTGAATGGGACACATCCAAGTAGACTAGAGAAAAGAGCAGGGTATACTATTGTCGCTGTTATAAAAGACAATTAGTCACTTTCAGCCCCATGGGAAAGTAGTTGGATAGTTTCGGGTTGAGCGTACAAAATCTCCTACACTAAAAATAAGTTCGGAGTTATTACTCGCAACTGTTCTTTTGGTGAAACTTACGAATATCACGTGATTAATACCACCTCGGCCAATCAGCCAATCAGAACCGTGCACCAACTGTTAATCACGGGACCTTAGACTATGTGCCACAGAACGCGATCGCATCTTCCGATTCCCAAACAGCTTCTCAAGCGACATACAGCCTACCAACAATCCCGGTATGCGTGCATTCTCGAAGTCATCACAATGCACATGGAATAAATATGCAGAATGGGATCATCAAAGATAACCCTATTGGGAAGCGTCTTGATGCTTTCCGCGATTTATTCAGGTCGATGTGTGAGGACCGAGTTGTGTCGCGCACATTAGACGCGCTTGGCCAGCTTCACGAGCAAGGTAGGAGAAATCATCCAAACTGTAACTTTCAAGAGTACCCTGTCTAATGTATATACAGATATCCAGAAGCTCGCACTAAACGCTTTGCTCGCTCTTATAAATGTCCCGTTGTCCAATTGTTGCGCTCGAAGACAAGCAGCGGCACACTTCTCGACGACCTCTTGAAACTCATTTCGGCTGTCAACTCGGGTACATTTGACATCGGCCGAAGCAAGTCACTCCTAAGTGCAATTCTCAATAGCAAGCCTGATAGCGAAATATGGGATCAAGTCTACAAGGCTGTTGCCTCGACCACCCACCCCCCCTCCACGACTACTAAGGGCGAAGGAACTCGAATATGAGCGGCTGAGGCTAGAGAAGGAGGAGGCCGAGGCGCGAGCGGAGGACGCAGAAGCGCGAGTGGAGCAGGAGAGGCACGAAAAGGAGGAGGCAGAGGCACGGGCAGACTTGTTACAGCAGCGTCAAGCACCGACTCGATTTCTTGACTACATCCAAAGCGTCGAAGAACACCTGTTCAGGACATTTTTCATTGAGTCCGACATGAGCAAAACATCTGCGTCCTCGGCAACCTCGGTTGAAGGAAAATGCTACCCGCAGCACCTCCAGCCCTGGACGGACTTCGCCGCTGTGCACAATGCAACATTCGACGCCTTTGCCGCGGTCTTTGGCGACCGCGAATGCTTTCCAGCATTGACCTATGTCGAGTCTATTGGTCAGGATCTCAGTCCCAAAGTCGCGAGCGAGCCGGGCCTGCGTCCATTTGTCCGCGCATCCATCGAGAAGCCGGCGGCAACGCTAGCCGGCGGCAACGCTTGTGTCCAAATACCTAGAGATCATCGGCCACGATAAGTTTAAGGCGGTTAAGTTCCATGGTAACTCTTACGGATTGACCCTGACAGGCAAATCTACACCACAGGCTGCCGAAGGGCTGCCAGAGCCGGCTCGAAAGCGACGGTCACCTTTCAAAGACATTGGCATCCCTGATCGCTGGCTGGTCGCCTCTTTCCGCGATGATAAACCGGGAGATAAGACGGCCCATATCCTTGTTGGCGAGATCAAGCCCGCACATGTGTTAAACGGAGCGAAACTCAACGGTGTGTTGTCTGCGCCACCAGGCGATGACTTTTTCTTGCGGGCAACGCGACAGGACGGCGCATCAGCTTCGGGGCAAGTGCCTGGCGAGATATATGTGGCCAAGGCTCTCTGTCAAGCTTTCCACTACATGATTACGTCAGGTCTCGAGTTTGGTTACGTGGCGTCGGGTGAAGGCTTGGTCTTTCTCCGTGTCCTAGAAGAGGACCCCAGCACTCTTTATTATTTTGGGACCGTCTTCCCTGCCGACCGGGATCAGGACATGGCGACCTCGCGGGAGCCCCGTGCGACAGCTATGGCATACCTAGCGACACTGTGCATGCTGTCGACCGGATCTATCCGCCGATCGATGGGATGGATCGACGCGAGTAAGGATGCCCTAAAGCGGTGGCGCAAGCCGAAGGTCGCCGTGCCATCCTTGGCGGAAACATCCTTCGCTATGCTGCCACATGACAGAAGCGGTGGCGGGGGCAGTAGTGGCGATGGTGGTGGCGATATTGGCGGCAGGACTGGTGGCGGGGAGCCTGAGCTCAGCGCTCGGGGCACCTTAAACGGCCACGCTCACATGGATCAGGGCCGACAACAACTACTGGTGGCCACACGGCTGCAGCATACGGAGCTGGAACACGGCGGACGCGGCTCGCGGGTCCCTTTGTAGTCGAGCCCCCAACCCTGCCGTACTGTACGCAGGCATGTCTCCGCAGTCTATGTCGGGGCCAAGCGCTAGACAGAAAGTGTCCGACTACAAAGCTCCACGAAACTGCCGCAGGCATCACGGCCGGCCACGCGCTTACGACTGGCGAACTTCGCACACGCGTTGTGTCGCAGCTAGCAGACAATATGGACAAAGACTGCGAGAGCCTTCTTTTCAGTGGACATTTGGGTCGCTACGGTGTTCTCTTCAAGATCACAGTGACTGGGTTTGGCTACACATTGGTAGCCAAAGCGGTGCAGGCGGTGCACCGCGGTGTCCTGCAGCACGAGACCGAGATCTACAGTGTTTTGGACACCTTCCAGGGCAGATTGGTTCCCGCCTGTCTAGGTCTGATCGACTTGGAGCGGCCGATTCCTCTGCGCAACTGCCAGTGGGTGTCACATATGCTGCTGATGTCGTATGCGGGCCCCGACATCTGCTCACACGATGTCCTGCCTGGTGTGGATGTCAAGCTGGAGGCTGAAAAGACACACAAGGAGCTTTGGGCGGCAGGACTGTCGAACGACGACATCCACGATGCGAACCTCGCACGGAACGAAGAAGTACACTGTGTGATGCAGTTTGATTTTGACGAGGCATATATGCGGTATGTGGTGCCGCAGCATTCTCCGTTGCAGGCAAAGAGAAGCCTGAACACATTTCACGAAGGCAGTCAATGGGATGGAAATGAAATAATGAAACGAGCACGGACTACGGTATGACGTAAGTTGGTATACCATGTTTTAGAATAAACCATTTTAACATAGCAACCGCCCTGTAAGCCAGGGATTACCCGAGTGTCTCTTTGAGAAGGTTCACACTTGTCTGAGGAAACCTCAGTCGAGCTGTCTCCTGGACGAAAACATACTTCTGGGTAGTTACCATCTTAACGGGCACGATGATGGGATCAGAAACTTGGAAAAGGTTGGTTCTCCAGATGGGCTGGAATTTTGGTTGGAAACTACTTTCCAACCTAGGCCAAAGCTAGTGTCTAAATTGATGACCCATTTATTATCGTAGATATAAATGTATATGAATGTATATAAATGTATATAAATTTCACGCTTTACTTTCCTGTCATTTCTAAGCATGATTTTGTTCACGTCACATTAAGGAAACCTAGGTTGGATATACAGTGGGGGTCATCCTGTCACTTTCAGCCCTGCTAATCCAACGTCCTAATTAGGGGCGAGCACAGGCGCTAATAAGTCATCTCAAGACTCCACCGTAGACATTGAAACCAAATCAAATCAAATCAGAAATCACCACACATGCGAAGTAGCGTGCCAGACCGCATTTGTGCCTCATGCGAAGCAGGCACCACACGCCATGACGAATCCTCTAGCGAGCGACTTGGCTAGAGCCGCGGCAGCCTTCGATGACGCGAAGCCTTGCTTCCCTGTTAACGAGCTCCTGGAGAGTTTGTATTGGGACTACGCTATGGCGTACATTCGCACGAAGCTCGAGAAGCGATGGCTGCGGATCGTTGATGATGCTTTCGGACAATTTGGGGATTTCCTGCCTGAGTTGGCCATTGAGCGTCAGTACTGGGAGTACTGCTGCTAGCCAAAGTGTAAAGTGTATTCTGCCTCGCTCGATTGTTTTCTTATGAAAAGGGGTGAACGCTAGCCTGAGAATGCACTTGGCACTCGGCGAGAGCTTTGCACCGTCGGCGCCGTAATGGATCGGCGACTAGTCTCCGGCGTCCGGGTGACATACGTATTAGTAGACATTAGTCACGTGACGTTCGTGTTGTGGCATTGAATAAGACCATCGAATTTTCATTATTTTCGAGTAATATCTGATTAGATCACCAAGGCCATTTTGTAGCCTTGCTTTGGGAAATGTAACGGAAACAGACGTTGCCCTTCGGAAGCACAAGGACCAATGGAGGCAGAATCAGTCGAAAAAATGACCTCGCCAAGGCCCATGGAAGAGCCAATGCGGTGAAGCTCACCTAGGGCCCACGAGCGCACGTGGGGATGATTACGCGACTCACGGTACACGACAGAGAGCGGCCAGACAGTAGAGAGGACGCCTATAAAGATGAGCTTGCCAATCCTGACGAGCTGCATTTTGCGTTTTGTGTGGGGGAGGGGGGAGCGTGTGAGGGGAGTGGAGTTAAAAAAGAAATCGAAATCAAGACGTACGAGGCGTTGTTCTGAAGTTGGCAGACGAGATGCAGATGTCAGATGACATCTGACGGACGATAGCCAGAGACGGGGACTCGCCGTCACCGGCTGGCGCCTTATTGCAGCGAGGTTCGTTCTGCAGCAGGACCTGGTTGACTAATATACGCAGCGTGCGCCAATTTGTCCACATCTGCGCCGCCCAAAGGCAGGCGTAGACATGGCGCTTTCTCTCAAAGCACGCATCGTCAGTAAGATCGTCAGCAATATTGTCACTATCGCCTGTCTCAACGGTGGTGCAGTCCCAGGAAGGATCGAGGTCTTGCATCCAAATGTTCAGGCCTTTGTTCATTTCGGCGGCAACTCGACATATTTCAACCGGATCTGTCATTGTTCCGTCCCGGATAGCCACCCGCAGATCGAGAAGCTGAAAGAACATATTTCCCAGAGGGCGGGGGTTGGTGGTCTCGCAAATCTGTCCTATGCGGCTGGCCATGTAGGCGCGGTTCAGCCGTGCAAATACCGGTGGTGGCGAGACGTCTGCCTGCATGCAAGAATACAGCTTCGAGCACGGATATTAGTGTAAGTGAGGCCATAGAATAAAGAAAGGGAGAGAGTGAGAAGGGAGAGAGCAAGCAGGGACAGTGTGAGCAGAGAGAGTGGCAGCACGGCTGCTCCAGGGCTTACCAACAAAGACCGAAACTGCACGAAAAGGTTGGCGCCCACTTCGCTGTCAAACTGCCGTGGGCCACGCAGCCAGATAAGAGCAGTGGCACCTCTTATATGCGTTGCCATGGAGCGGTAGTGTTCCCAGTTGTGAGGGTTGACGAGCTGCGATGCGGCAACGCTGTAAGTCGAGGGGCCTCTCAGAAGTTTCCCGACCCCTTGATTTTTTTGGAGGGGGGGCCCGCCGGAACCCTTACCTCGTAGATTGCCAGGAGAAGTACCGCCATCAGTGTGACATCGGAGACAGACTCTTTCGGGTCGGCCAGCGTCCGGTTCGTGGATACCAGTGCCTGGCCGTGCAGGACCCTGGACCAGACAGCGACGTCGGGCACGCAGAACACTCTGGAGAGGCCGGCCATGCCGGCCGAGTCAATGGCGACGCGCAGGGGGTGGCTCGGGGACACCTCGCGGTACGTGCACTGCAGCCAGGCGTAGCAGCTCTCAAAGACGGGCGGGCCCTTTCGAGCGTAGTGCGTGAAGAAGAAACTGGCCGCATGCTCGGCAAGCGGCAGGAAGAGGGCGGGGGGCACGCCGGTTGTAGTGGTGGAAGAGAGGATCTGCTGCGATTCCGATTCTTGTTCCGGTTCCGCTGGCTGTAGACTTTTCGATGATTTTGATTTTGAGATGGGTGGCCCTGGAGCTGGCTGTGAAGTCTGTGAAGTAAGGGGCGTAAGTGCGGGCGCCGGCGGACGGCGGTTGCATCTGCGAATGATCCTCTGCGACTCGTCACGAAAGGACACGTCGGCCAGGTTCCGGAAGCCTGGACACGAGACGCCGGCCTTTTCGCAGCGCTGACACTCGGGCTTTCGCTCATCGCACTGAGATTTCTTGGTCAGACCACCCTGAAGACAAAAACCGTACATGCTGACAGATCGATACAAGTACGGAATAAGATAAGACACTTGCCTTGACCTTGCGCCGGCGGCATCGCTGACAGCCCTGGCTCAGCCGGCCGTAATACACCATCACCGACGACGACGCAGGACTGCCTGGGGCTAGCCAAAAGCGAAGTATGAGTGCGAGCTTCGAGGAGGTTTAAAAAAGCAAATGATTTGAGGTTAAGATTGTGGGCAAGTAGAGATGGAAGGTGAGTCCTTCCGTGGGCCGTTTGTCTTATAATTCTAGGCAGGTACGACGTGGAAGAGTGGAGCTCCAGCCATCACAGTGGATTCGCACTAAACGAGTGCGCTATCCCATTTATGGTACAGGACTGCGAGGGCTCTCGGGGAGCAGAACAGGAGTTTAGGGCCCAACTCAAAAGTCCGGCCTGACAGGAGTCGTTCATGCAATGGGGTATATAGAGTAGGTTGGCAGGACTTGGTCCGTCGGTGCTTTGTGCTGCTGGTGGCTCATTACACGGCCACCAAGACGGAATACATAACTTGACCAGCATTCCTATTCTTTTCCCCCCAACCAAGCAGCCATGGGAGACGCAGCCGACGTAGCAGCGGGGGTGCCGCCAAAGGAGAAGACATTCCGCGGATACAGTGCAGAACAGGGGCAGAAGTATGCGCAGGCCCGGCCGGGCTATCCGGAGGCTCTGTACAAGGCGATATTGGACTACCACACAGGACGCGGCGGCCGGCTGGACACGCTGCTCGACGTGGGGTGCGGGCCGGGGACGGCGGCGCGGGAGCTCGGGAGCCGGTTTCGGCAGACGTTTGGTATCGATCCGTCCGAGGGCATGATCAGCACGACGCGGGCGCAGTTGTCATCGAGTTCGTCGGCGGCGGCGGCAAGCGCCGTGCGCTTCGAGGTGTCGACAGCCGAGGCGCTGGGCGCGGACCTGTCGCCGCCGCTAGTGGCCGACGGCAGCGTTGACGTGATCACGGCGGCCACGGCGGCTCACTGGTTCAACATGGCCGGCTTCTGGGCG
>JRUC01000246.1:0-28390 GCA_000806385.1 Leptographium procerum
TCCATACCCACCCCCCCTCAAAAACCCCCACGGGTACCACATATCCCGGGCTGGCCGCGGTCGCTTACTTTTTTGTTCCTTCCCCATTGTCTTGTTGTGTAGGCGCAGTCATGCTGGCACAGACCGGGATGTTTCCTCCGCCACTTCTTCAGTTTCGCTACGGACTCCCTCCACATCTACGACCCGCAAAAACAAGACGGTCTGGATTATACGCACCCTGCAGCCACGAAAGGCAAGGCCGAGAAGGGTTGCCGGTGGTGGCACTAACGACGACGACGACGACGATAATGACTATGACGAACCGCAGGAAGTCGAAACGCATGTAGAGACGCATGTTAATGGAGACATCTGCGATGGTTTCTGAAGCACTTGAGGAAGTTACTTCTTCGCGGGTTGAAGAGGGCTGTGGAGACAGTTATTTCTCTCGTGAGGTTTATTTATCCATTTGTTGAGTTTCTTTCTCGGCATCTATCTTGCATTGGGTCTAGGACGGCTGGTCGGAATTTTATATCTTTTTTTATGCTTTTTTTATGTCTTGTAATTTTTATTCTTGGCTGGTTTCCCTCTGTCTTGGCTTTGCTTTGGTATTGGCGTCCTAGGCACAATGACAAGCTGCAGCCTCTTAACTATTTCGTTCTTGCTTGCAGCCGAATGGGCAAAGGCTTCACAGGGCCAAGGAATGGTGGCAATTTCTATTCTTCAAGGGTTGTAGCGCCGCTGCGCCGTTTTTTTCTTTTTCGTATTATTGATTCTGTATGAAACTACAACATACACGTACTATAATATAAAGATGACATGCTAGATATAGACGGTGCACGAGCTAAGGCACAATCCATGTAATTCTTCTACCCGAAGAAGATCCTGGCAATATCTGACATGCATCCCCCCTTCTCTTCCTACATTGGACACCATGTGAGATAGTATATCCCTACGTGCCGGAGATTTAGGCGGAGTGCGGAACAGGCAGGATAATATCTACCCGTACATACTATGTATGTAGCAATACTGCGTGTACCAGTACGAGTGTGAGCAAAAGGCGCACGTTAGATGCCCTCGGCATTCACGTGTAATGGCATTCCTGCTGATGGCCCCGGCTAAAGGTCGATCAGACGCATCTGATTGGCTAGAACGGTGTAATTGGAGAGAAAAAGATCCGATCTTCTCCACGAGCGCCGTAGATATTACCACAACGGGAAGGCCAGCAAGCGATTGGAAAGATCGGCGGGCTTCGGGCAGGAATACATAGAATAGCATCTACAGGAGTAGCGGCAGGCCTTGGACAAGATAAGTGTCTCTTGTGATCAGGAAACAGGGATGAGGGGCTAAAAGGAGCTTTTGCTCACCTACGTTGTACTATGGGCAGTTCCCGGCTATATCCCAGTCACTCCTCGCCTTTGATCTCACCTTCGGCTATATTCATTTTGCTTCTGGAGCTCCTTGTCACAGACGTGCATGCAAACGTGGCCGGCGGACTAGGGGTTGGCTTCTATATAAAAAGAAAACAGGAAAACAAAGAAAAGAAGCAAGTACGAGAGAATTACCACACTTTTTTTTTCAGCTAGTTCGTATCAATCAATGCGACACATCACTTTTCATACTCTTACTATATATAATACAATGTATGTTATTTGCACCAGCAGGGGGTTTCAACAGTTGGGGTGACCGCTTTTTTGCCACGTCTGAGTGTCGCTTCCTGGAAAATGGGCAAAAAGAAAAGAAGGAGAAAAAAGAAAAAGAAAAGAAGGTCCGCTGCGGCGCGCAGGATATCTCCTTTCGTTTATGTTTATATTATATGTTCATATTATTATTTTTCATTTTGTATTTTTCTACAGACTGAGTTCATCGAACTGGACATGCGCGTGTCAGCTTGGAAAGGCGATCTGGTTGCAAAAGACCAACGGCATATGCGGCTCTGCTTTCCTATTACGCAAAGACTTACTATGTAGTATTCTGTGCATTGTAAGATATGCATTCGAGAGCGCGAGCCGGAGTTAATCGTTATAATAATGTACCGAGCACGGAGTCCCTGTAGATTATCACTGGGGCGGAAGCTGGCTCGCTCCGTTAGCCGTTATCCGTTATCCGTAGCAAGCGTTCTACCCGTTTTCTGCTGCCCGTATTATCGGCTGCTTGTCCTCCGTACGGGTTCTCTCTTACCAAGACACGACACACCTTCCCCACCCCCTCTCAATTTAAAATATGCCGAACCCACCAAGAGGCCTGAAGCACGATGAGATGACTCTCTTTGTGGTGTCGGCAGTAGCTAGACGGCACCTTGCCGCATTTTGTCGTTGTATTGGTAATTAGCGTCCTGTACGGCCCAAAAAAGCCCCGGCGGCATGCATCGCCAACCATCTGCCGATGCAAACCTCGTACGACATCTTGGACTCGTAAGATGGTAGTCTACACGAGGATGTGGATGAGACAGCGGCTAGGACAGCGGCTGGGACAGCGACTAGCTTGGCGGTTCCCACAGTTCGGGCTAAGACCACCTTGTTCCGACGTGTAGCCGGAGACGAAAAAGAGACAATGACGAAAGAAGGCAGAGGAACAAGACTGCACCTTTGTTGATGAAGAACTTGTTTGAAACACGCGGAAAGCGGCAACGGCAGCGGCAGCGGCAGCGGCAGCGGCAACAATACTGGCCTCTTCTCGACACTCTTTCTTTCTTTCTTTCTTTTTTCTCCGGCCATTTTATAAAAATAAAAGTGTCCGAAATTTTAGTCAGTTTTAATTAGCCTCTTCACACGTCGTATTATTACAGTACTCCTTACGAGTAGTGCCCATATATACGAGCACTTCTTAGCCCTCCCCCATTTTCTTCATCAAAGGGCCCGTCTTCTTAATCTGAAGGATCCGTGTCGAGTTGGTTGGTGCATGGCCAACAGTTGTTCTGTGTATACTACCGATTGATAAGTACAGATATGGCTAGCTGCTCCTTTGCTTTCGCGGCATGGCCGCACGCGCTCGACACGGCGCTCCAGAGACCAAATAATAGGGTCAGCTTGGTTTGGTCTGCGGAGTATGCCGTAACTGGCTGGCAGGTTCCGTGTCGGGGATCTATAGGAAGGTCGCTTGTGCATGGGTGCTCTCGCCCTTGCATTCCAGCAAGGTCTCCTTGTCCGGGATACCCTCGCATAGCTTTGGCCTGCATAGCAATCCAAAAGGTCGGTCATGTCGGCTAATCTCAAGGCGGATGGAATGCCGAGGCAGACAATTAGCTTCTCTGCTGGTCTAGACTAGCTACGACGTACGTCGTACTCCGTACTCTGGCTGGGCCGTGTAGGCGTGCAAGCGTGTGGGCGGGCCGGCAAGTGCCACTCTTCTTCAGCAGTGCCCGGGATTAAGAGGATATGCCGCCGGCATGTTCCAACGAGTTGAGGCACTAGACGAGCCAACAGAGTCACGACGTAATAGTATTGCCAGGCTGCTTGTCTTATTTGGTGACCGCGGAGCAAAGACGTGCACTGAAGGAAAACATGACAAAAATAAGATTAAACATAGGAAACTAGGATATGGATCGTAGTCTATCATACATATGATGTACAGTATGGACACAGAAGGCGTGCGTCTATCTCCTCTCTCCTCTCTCCCTCCCCCCTTTTCTCTTCTCTCCTCTCTCTTCTTGCTCCACAATGTTCTGTAAGACACCGTGCCCATTCGGGGCGGCGAGCCCGCCGCGCCATGAGTTGCCGTCCGTCGATTCTGCACTCTTCATCTCGAGTTAACCAGACGCCATGCCTTCAACGGCAAGGCCTGCAGGCGTAGGACCTGGGGCCGGATAAAAGTTATAAAAGTGATCGCCCCCACAATTACGCAGACAATATTGACAATGTAGTAGCCGTCCCGCTGCATCTCGCAGGTGCCGAAGCCAGCCAGACAGCGCTCTTTCTCCGCCTGCACCGAGCACGAAAACGGCTCTGTCACAATCGGGCCGTTGAGCGTCACGCCCGGGTTTGATGAGCTCGGGATACACGTCGCCTCGGTGAAGGCGTCGACCAGCCGCAGCACGAAGAAGCGAGGGAATGTGCCGCCGAGATTGGAGACTCTGTACAGGTTAGAGGAGAGTGGAGGAGGCAGACAAGAGAAGAGAAAGAAACTCACGTGGCCAAAAGAGTCATGTAGGTGCCACCAATGACGGGATCGGCAATGCGGGCGTGGAAGGCGGCTACGGCGACAAACATCATGGTGTTCATAAAGGTGGACATGACATGCTCGACGATAACAACGAGCAGATAGACCGTGTTGACGCCGCCGGCCGGGTACATGACGACGGTCAGCTGGGCGAAGACGGCGGCGGCCAGGCGGCCGACAAAGCCCCAGCACCAGAGACGCATGGGAGTGTAGGCCTGAGACCACTTGCCGACGTAGTAGCCGAGGCCGATCTCGAAGGGGAAGTCGATGAGCACGGTCAGGGCGAGGTTGTCGGTGCCGAAGCCCTTCTCGAGCAGCTTGAGGTTGGTGACGCCGTCGTTGGCCTGGAAGCCGATCTTGGCGATCAGGTGGACCAGGATGATGGCCTGGACGTTCTTGAGTTTGAGGACGCCCCACATGATGCGGTAGACGTCCCAGACGCCCTCCTCGTTGTGCGAGCGGTCCTCGTGCTTGAGCAGGGCCAGGCCGATCGTGACGGCGATAAAGGCCCAGCCCCAGAAGGTGAGGTAGCCGCCGAGGCTGAGGAGGCCGGTCTCGAGCGGCTCCGCGCGGAAGTAGCGGTTGGCAAAGTCCTTTGAGTTGAAGGCGAGGAAGACGGTGTAGGAGAGGAAGTTGCCGGCGGTCAGGCCGACCGTCTGGGCCGTCGACGCGTACGAGATGTTGCCAGGCGACAGCAGCGTCAGCGCCCAGCCGTCGACGGCAATGTCCTGCGTCGCGCACATGAGCACGAGGAAGAACCACCAGCCGGTGAAGCCCCAGACGGTTGGCCCGCCAGGCTTGCCCGTCGTCGCCATCATGTCCTCGACCATCGAACCGAGCCAGAGCATGCCCAGGCCGGAGAGCAGCTGGATCGGCAGGATCCAGCTCTTGCGCCGGCCCAGCCGCGGGCTCCAGAGCGCGTCCACGATCGGACTCCAGAGCAGCTTGAGCGAGTAAGGGTATGACGCCAGCGTGAACACGCCGATCTCGCCGTACGACATGTGGTTCTTGAGCAGGAACGGCACCGACCCCGTCGCCAGACCCAGCGGGATCCCCTGCAGGAAGTACAGCAGCACCAGCAGCCCAAAGTTCTGCTGGTCCTGCTTGGGCAGCTCGCGGAAGCCGTGGTTGTTGAGCCGCGGCGTCGCTACCACCTGCTCGTCCAGCGAGAACGACTCGCGCGCCATCAGGTTGGCCGTCACCACGTCCGACTCCTGCGGCCCGCCCTTGCGCCGGTATTCTAGGCTGGTGTTCATCGTCAATGCCGGCTTCTCCCTGCCTTCTCTGCTCCGGCTGCTGTTGTGCGGTGCTCCTCCGTTTGTGTGATGGGCCGCGTCCTCGTCCGAGCTGTCAGCCGGTCGTAGCCCGTTTGGCTTGCGGGTCTTTGATCGCCGTGACCTGGCACCCATATGGGAGAATCCTCCGCGTCGTGTCGGTCGCCGGTGCTCTGCCGTCTCTGCCGTCTCTGCCGTTGTCGCGCTGTCACCGCGTGCTCCTCCTTTCACAGGAACAGATGTCGGGATTCCGAAACAGAAGTAAAAAAATTACTTGTTACTTTGCTGTCGAAGCCGTGATGCAGAGGGTCTGCGTTGTGCGCGTACACTAAAAGAAGTAAAGCCCCTGTCAAATACACACGTCGTTTTGTATATCTTTTCGTCTGGGCTGATTAATGAGCGGACGGCAATGCTAAGAAACGTCTTGCTGGCCTCTTTTTCCAACGAACTTTTGTGGAAGCTTTGGTGCAGTGGCAATGCGATAGAAGGCAGCTAGCTGATCCCCCCAAAAAGTACAGAGCACGGGCGGTCTTCCAATTCGCCCGAACAGTATAAGTGGGTGCCTGGGAACGGATTAAACTGCCGGAACCCTCTCGTATTCTGTTTTCTCCCTTCAGACCCCCTCTTCTTGCGTTGGATTTCTGTGTCTCTGGGGGGCAGCTAAAAGCTAAAGCAACCGTGGCTTCTTTTAGTGTGACGTCTGGGGATAGAAGCTAGTAACGTAAAATAAAACCTAAAAGAACATGAGAAAGGCTAAGAGAAAATGGCTTGAAGAGGCGAAAAGGTACAACAGGCCTGCAGGGAAGATGCAATTCCTGCAACCTTTGATGCTGCAAAGTAGCATCAATGTCAAGGCTGCAGGGAGGAAGGAATGACATGTAATAAATCTGGTAATGACATATACGCACGTGACGGATATAGATAAAGAGCTATGATTGGCTAGACACAGCTACGCCTTTTCGGGGGCGACTAGTCAGTGTGTTTTACTGCTTCTACTTTAATTTCGCAGCCAGCAACCAGCACGCGTTCAATTGACGATTCATCCATCTCGCAGTATATGAGTTTACACCCACACTCAGTTACGCAGTGTCAAGGTAAGATACGCCACTTTCCTTCTTTGCCTGTCTGCACGATCTGCCCTAAATCCCGACCCCCGAACACCTGAAGCCCTTAGTCACCAGTCCCTGCAGTGAAGATAGCCAAACACGGGACGAGGATGAGGGACGGTCTCCGTGCCTCTCCCGCTACACCCCCGCCTTGAATGCAGCTCGTCAAGCCGGGTTTAAGTACTCGTCTTACAGCTATCGTGAGAGGATGGAAAACGGGTGCAATCGGGACGAAAGGCTGAAAGGCTGATCGTCTCCTTTTCTCCCCGCCTTCTCAAAGAACAGAAATCTGAGCAGGTGGATAGGGGGACAGGGCAAAGAAGGGACGGATATGCACAGGCAGACGAGTGTTTCCCGTGCTCATCGCCATTCCGTGGGATGGCTTGACTGGCGAGGGCTTGCTTCATGCAATTCTAAGAGTTCGAAGAATTGTTAGCTTCATGCCTTCATTCTCCTCGGGCAGAACAGGGAGGACAACCTCGATTTTATGTTGGATAAAGAGGCTCCGCCAGGAGGGAGACGAGGTGCCCATAAAGCCCTCACCCTCCTGCGCCGATGACTATCCAAAGAAGTGAATAGTTTTCAATCTGAGTTCTGGGAGAATCGCAGACAGGATTTTCCTGGCTCTTCTCTTTCTTGGAAGAAGCTATACGACCGTCACGGAAGAGCTGTTTCCAGGAGTGGCCGTTGTGGGAGGAAGCATCGTCCTTTCTGTGTCATTTTCTGTGCTTTTTCTTCTCAGCCCCCCTTCCAATCTTTATTTCCTTTGTTGCCCTATGATGTGAAAGTCTTAAATGGACCCAAAAGCCAAATTTGATGCCTGGGCTTGTTCTTGCACCAGGGACTCCTATCGGCCGACGACTTCGGGGCGAGGAGAGCTTTATTACTTCTTGAACCTCGCCGGCCTTTGTTATGTTCCTGGGAAGAGGCAGGTCCTGCTGCAAAGGAGAACCATAAGAGAGCTAATCTGAGGGCCTCCGTTTCCCCCTCCCTCCCCGTCGCTTCTATCGACCTGCACGCTTTCGCTTGCGCAAAACATTTGAGCCAAGCTAACTCATAAGCATGTTTTTATGGATAGGCATGCCGCTACTATAGTAGAAAGGCTGCCGATATACGGCCGCTTACATTATGTATCATATGCAGCTGCTAGCGAAATTTAGACGAGCTAGAAACGTGCAATCCCTTATTGCTTGCATTGTTGGTTCAAGGATGAACCGCGTTTATTTACACCCACCTTGTAATTACTTCTCGCCCACTCCCGTCTTAGCTCTGCCTTTGATCATGTCGTCGTTTCCTGGCCCAGCCGTTCCAGCTCTTCCCGGCAGAACTCCTCCGCGTTCAGCAGCTCTGTCGCCCCGTATACAACCCGGCGCTTCGCCCGATCACCACCGCCGCCGGTCCGGCCCACCCACTCCTGCAAGTTGCCAAACTCATCAATACTACCGCCGCCCACCACGAACACGATGGCGTCGCTGAAGCCCTGTCGCCGCTGGCCGAACGAAGCGCCCGTGCCCGGACCCTGCGTGCCCAGCCCGCCTCCGGCACCAGGCATACCACTGCCGCCTCCCCCGGCACCGCTCCCAGCCCCTGCTCCTAGGCTGCTTCCTGTGCCGCCCCCGTTGCTGCCGCCCCGCGCCATAGACGCCGGCGGCGGAATGCTGCCGCGGGCGTGGGAGTTGCGGGGGTCAAAGTATAGGTAGTTTTCGGTCTTGGTCATGGCGGAGCTGTTGGAAGTGCTGGGATCCATGATGGAGCCGACGATGCTGGTGACGGTCAGGTCGCGGTTGACAGGCAGGAAGTTTTTGATAGAGCCGACGATGGACTCGAGGTTTGCCGACAGGTTTGTGGGCATGCCAGTCTCCTTCAGCCGGTCCGTAAGGCGGGAGGAGATGGACGAGAAGCGGCCAAACAGGTCGTTGGAGCCTGAAGACTGCTGCGGCGTGTTGTGTATTGTCGTCAGCTGCGTCATCTTGGTTGTTGCTCGGACCCTTGAGAAAAAAGATACGTCAGCACAGCCCAAGGAGAGACATTAGTTTTTTTTCCTTCAGGGAAGCATCAAATTCTTACTGCCGAATGTAGCCAAGCGACGTGGTGTTTGCGCCTGCATTCTTCAGCGCCTCTTCAAACTGCGCCCACTCGGTCCGGTTGACTTCTTGCTCGGTTGTGAGAAACCAGATTATAAACAGGCGCAGCTTGTCCGTGGCGTTGGTTCCCTTGGCATGGTCGCTGAGCAGCTCCAGCACCTGTGCCTTTGTCTGCTTAGCAATATTCTCCTCGAGTTGAAAGAAGTTGTCGAGCTGTCGGTCTTTTATGCCCGTTAACAGTGCCGCGAGGATGTTCCTAGTCGTAATATTAGTATATATGGCGCCGGTCAAAACAAAACAAGATGAAAAATAAATGCAGAAAAAAAAGGGAGGGGGGGGAGGCGCACATGTGAATATCGAGCACGGCCTTTCGCTCCCGCAGCTCAGGAAGCAGGGTTATTGCCGCTTTGAGGTGCTGTGCGCTGGCGCTGGTGTCGTTCTGCAGATCTTCGATGGATGAGGCGCCCGTCCTCCGGGTGATCTCGTTGGTGTCCTGCTTGTAGCGACTCAGCTCGGCGTCGATGTCTTCGGCCACCTGGGGAAATGGCAGTGGCGCATTCTTGTTCCAGAAGAAGTCGTTGGCCGCAATGTCGTAGGTCTTCTTCGTCGAGCCCTTGGCCGGGCTCTGCTCGTCGACGGGGGTTTCGACGGTGACGCGGCTCAGCTTCATGTTCAGAACATCGTGCACGAGGCTCTGGTATGTCCACGAGTGGGAGAGCATGGTGGTGAGGTCGACGTTCCGGTCTAGGATGATGAGCACCGGCCGCGAGACCGGCGTGCCGGCAGACGACGCGGGACGGCCGCCGCCCGCGAACATGTTATCCTTTGAGCTCAGCAGGTGGTCGCGCAGCTTCCGGTCGAGTTTGGTGGCGATCATCTCTGCGGCCATGCCCTTCGGACAGCGAATGATGGGGATGACACCTGTTGGCATGTGGTTGGGGCCGTTAGCACGAGCAGGAAGGGAGGGAAGGGGGAGGTGGCTTCTCAGAAAGAGAAAGAAAGAAAGGCACGGCGCAGAACAAACCCATTGTGACGACGACGCTGAAAAGGCTGTGCGCAGTTTGTGTTAGCTGACGGGTCCTAGCCGTAGGAGTGCAGTCTCTTGAGAGGAGAGGCTATGGCTTACCCGCTGACAATTTTGTTGATGACGTAGTCTAGCTCCTCGTCTTTTGTTTGCGCCGAGTTGAGGGCCCAATATGTGTGGTCCTTCTGCATGCCGAGGCTGAAGAGGTCGCGGTCAGCGCAGATGAAGTTGAGGTATTGGTCGTAGAGTTGGGCGATCTATCGGCTGAAAGTCAGTTTCATTTGTCTCTTCCGGTGTCTGTTTTGGTAGGGGGTCATGGGCACTGACGTGTTCCTGAGTGCCATTTGCTACCGTCTCCGAGGCAAAGTCCTCGAGCAGTGGCCGTGGTATGGATGAGAGGAAGTTGATGTAGGCGGGAGAGTAGAGGCCCTTTTCCAGATCGCTCGTGATGGTCTTGAGATTTTGGGCGGTCGGCTCGACGAGGTAGACGACTGGGACGTCCTCGATTTGGTGGCGCGTGGACGTCAGATGCATGTGCATGGTCACACCCTTTTGACCTGTGTTAGCGACCTACTGCAAAAGACAGAACGAGAAGAGAAGGAAGACAAAAGAAACAGCAAAAAGAGAGAGAGGAACAGGTACCATTGATCGCAAATCGCTCACGCGCAGGACACTGCTGACAATCTGCATGCCGAGATCGTCAAAGACGAGGACCTTCCAGATCAGCTCGCCGTCGGGACCGACCACGCCAAGCTGCTGCTGGTGCTGGTGCTGACCCTGCTTCTGGTCCTCGTCACCAGCACCGCTGCCGGTCTGGTTTAGGTTCAGCATGCGCTTCAGCGCAGCGATCTGCTTGTCTCGGAGAGTCGACATTATGGCGGGTGCTAGAGGGAGGAGGGAGGATAGAGGCTAGAAGGGAGAGAAAGGATAGAAAGGAGAGAGGGTATGCCGTAGCGCAGGGCTCTGTTGCGATGCTAAAAGCTCGGTGTGCTCGGTGAGCTCAAGTCGGTTGGGGAAGCTCGTGTGTCGGTTGGGAAGAAGGATGGCGGGGCCAAAGGAGGAGTGCTGGTGAGGAAGAACGGGCCCAAGGCGGTGGGCAGTGAAATCGTGGACAGGCAGTGCAGTTGCCTCGTGTTGGGCGTTCGGACGGCTCTTTCGCGCGATTCGGTCTGCCGCGTCAAACGTACGGCACTGGGGGGGTTGGCCAGATTGCTCGATGCACCACAATTTCCACTAGAGCTTTGTTTCGTTGTCCAGTTGCAAAGGAGCCGTGCAAAGAGTGTGCTAGTGTGTTTATTGCACTGTGCATTGCGGCTCTACTATTATCCGGAAAGCTTGTGCCGGCCCCTGTTTTATTATCTGATGAAATCGATAAGATGCTCATGCATAAATTATAGTGGGGGTCCAAATTGGGACAGGACGCCATGGCGCCCGTCATTCTTGGACGCTTGGTAGCTTTGCAGAGTATGGTGTGGGCTGAAGGCTACGAGGCGCAATCATTTCGCAAGGTACAGATGTGCCAGAGGCTAATGGAGGTGCTTCCCTAAATATGAGGGGTATTATCACGAAGCAGCAGACGTCTCAAAGGGAAGCACAGCCGAGCAGACACGTGATTCTGAGGCCACCTATTCAGGCTTCCTACATAACAATTCCGCGCTGAACTTTTGTTTCTCCAGAAAAAAACACAAAACTAGGCTTTGACCATCCCAATGTCTTCTGGACTTACCACCGAGCCGAAGTCGGCCGCATATCGTCGTCCAGGCTGTCGCCGGGAGGTCTTGGCTTTGGGCCCAAAACGGCACATTCGTCAGGTGAGGGACCCCGCGCCCAGAATATTGTATGCGCCTAGAGACCAAAGGGCCAATATGCCCCACACATCCTGAGTTCGGACACGACCTCAAACCGAATCGCTCGCGGCTGCAGCTTCCTCCTCGTTCTTGATTGCTCTTTCCCCCTCCCGACGCCTTCTCTCTGCCCTGCTTGGCTGCCGCCCTTTGCCAAAACCGAAATAACGTGATTTCCTCTTGGATGACAATTAGTTTTTTTTCCACTCTAGTTGCCTGCATATTTAACAAGAACAGCCCTCTTCCTCCTCTTCCGGCTTCTTGCAGCCCCCTGCAGCCTCCTGCGCCTTGCCTTCTCCTTCTCCTCTTTCTACACACCCACTTCACCAAGTATCTCTATTATTTTTTCCCGCTCCCTCCCCTTACGGCTACTCAAGATGAAGCTCTTGCCTGCTCTTCTCCTAGCTTCCGGGGCCGCTGCCTCGGCCGTCATCGATCGGCCTCTCGTGGCCCCCGACAACGATGCCAATCTCTTTGCCAACCACCCCCATCAGCTCTACGACTATCCCCAGAATGCTGCCAGCCCCGGATCCGTGCCGGCTGTCCGCCGAGTCCCCACCTCGGCCGAGTCCGCCGTGCTCGCTCGCCGCATCCTCGCGCTGACCCCCTTTGGTACCATCGCTACCGTCTTCCCTCACGACAGCTCCTCCGTCTCCGGCAGTACCGCCAGCCTCGGCGGCATGCCCATCGGCCTGCCCGAGTACCTGGCCGACTGTGAGGGCGACTCAGGCAACCCCACACTGCTGGCCATCACTATCGCCACCTCCTTCCGCAACGCCCGCGCTGGCTCCAACGTCAGCCTCGCCCTGCAGTGGGAGCCGTCCTATGCGCCGGCCCAGCGCCTGTCCATCCTTGAGGTCTTGCAGACGGTCTTTGGCCTACGCCCTTTCCCCAATAACGCTGGCGCCCTCACCCCTTCGGTCGCAGCTCTCCCTCGCTTCTCGCTGCTCGGTTACCTCGAGCCCATCTCCGGCCAGGACGAGCCCACGTCCGACCTCGCGTCCTGCTTCGTCAAGTCCCACCCGGATGCCCGCTGGTGGCTGCCCGGTAGCCCCGTGCACAAGTCCGAGTGGCTTCGTCTGGTGGTCACCCACGTGTACTGGATCGGTGGCTTTGGTGACCGGGCCTACATCGGCTGGATTCCTGTGGAAGAGTGGCACAACGTGACGCGTGCCGACTGGGAGAAGGTGCGCCTGCCGGGCGAGCAGAAGGGCTGGAAGGAGTCTGCTGTCGGCTACGAGCTGTAGGACAGCAGCATTCCCTGCTAGGTTATCCCCCTTATTGGCCTAGCATCGTCTTCCGCCCTTCTCCATTGCATAGATGTATGTATTCTTCTGTATATTCGTGGCCTCGCTGCCTGAAAGATATCGGGAGGCTATTGCTAAGGTACGCGTAGTATTCATTCTTATTGCATGCCCCAGCTTCCGGCTTATGACTTTTTATGCCTTTATTTTAATTTTATCCCGGTTTGCCTCGCCGTACCTACATGATGTTAATGTCTCTTTTCGTAAGTCTTTAGTAACGTAAGTCAGGCACCCATTGTGTGTGCTGGAGAGTAGCCTGAAAGAGTGAGAATTATGAGTTTCTCCGCCTTTCTAGTCCACCCGAATGACCACCTTCCAGCCGAGCGCCCCGGCCTCGCGGATGGCGCATGCGAGACAGCCTCGTCGCCGACGGCTGATCAAAGCGTTCCAGCCCCTCTCTGCGCAGAAGGCCCGGACCATGATTTCCATGTCAGATCCAAAACGCCGCCTTCTCGTCTCTTGGTGCATCTGTGCTGGTCCGCTCGTAGATCCGTTTGTTGCCGTTGGCGCCGTGGACGCCGTCCTTTGTGGTTCAGTTCCAGCATCGGTTTGCTGTCCTGGCGGTGTCGAATCAGCTGTCGAAGGAGGTGAAGTAATGGTTGTGATTGGTGAGATTTCCCTGGTCAGCAACGGGAATACGCTGTCGATGGACGGCCTCTCGGTTAGAACGGGCGACATGGGCATTTCATGGGCTGCCGGCTGCGGAGAGAATCCAGTCATGCAGTCGATAACCAGCACCTTGGCAACCTCTGCACGCGCAGATCGGTTTGTTGAGGCGACATATTCCACCAGTAGTTCTTGCAGGCTCTTATCCTTGTTCTTGATCAGAGTCGTCAGATGAATCGATGCGTATGTGTAAAACTTGTGCAGCAGATGGCCTGTAACATGTTAGTAAAGGTAGCAATCAACCCGGGTGTTTCTTGAGGTGGGCAAGGACATACTTGTAGGAATTGATGAGCTGGCCTGGCCCGCAAAACCAGTTCCCGTCACGTCTACCTGCTGAATAGTTGGACTGGATGGGGACTTGAGCACTTTAACGCGCTGAGATACCACGCACGGATGGGCTGTCACAAAATATATATCGTAAAACATCCCATACGTATATACTTTCTCGGGGCCACCGTCGCTAGATACCGCAAAAGATATTTCGGCAGTTTTAGTCGACGCCTTGGCCCTAGTCGGCGACGCTGCGCCTGGAGCAGACTTGGAGACAGGCAGTTTAGCCGTCACGCTGCCTTTAACAGCTTTCTTCTCCTCCTTCTCCTTCAAAGGGACGTCCTGTGCCTTCTCAGATTGGAAATGGTCGGAGAGCCCGAGGCTGCGGAGCTCAATCTGTGTGTGCGCAGGCGGCTGCTCCTTGTAGGTGGTTTCAAACGGGATAACAAAGTCCGCAGGCAAGACAGAAGCTGGGTCCGCGTCCCCAAGAACGTATGATGCGCGTTCGATGCCGGCCTTGCCCCAGATGCGCGCGCGTCGGTTCGTGAGACGAACATCATCAAGCACGTCATCCACGTTGACGTTACTCCATCCATTGCCAAATCCTTGTGGCACTACATCCGACGAGACCCAGCCCATGCAATCAGCTGCGCCAGCACCAGCAGCCAGCACGCGGCCAACCACACTCGCAGTGCTCCAGAAACTCTTCCCGCTGTAGACGAATCCGGCACCAAGATGGGCTATCGATCCAAGCTCTTTCATGGCTGCCTCGTCGCTTTCCAGCAAAGACGCCATTAGTAGCGTACAAAGACCGTCGCCAGGCAGCATCAGCCCTGACAGGTAGCTTTTAGATAGCCAGCCACTCGGGTGGAGGTCGGCAACCACCTTTCGCCGCCGTGGAAGCTTTCTGTTGAATTCCAACTTGGTCTTTGATGTCGTCAAAACCGAGTACGAGGCGACCAACGATGCTAGCGATTTGGCTGCTTCGTTCTCCGTAGCTGTAGACTGCGCTATCTTGTTGTTCAACTGCTCTTTCGTTTCTATACTGCATTGGAGTGTTTGCTGGACCACCTCGTCGGGCCACCGCAACTGCTGCGCAAAATGGACAATGCCATGCTGCTGGCGCCGAACATATTTTGCTTTCATGGCGTAAATGCGCTTTTCCTGGGGCTCGGCCAGCACACGAGGGTGGCCATCGGCAAGGGACAACTTCCTCGTAAGCGTTGTGATCCATCCGATAGTATGCCTCAGGCCCGATTCCTTTTGCTTGCTTTTGGCGAGACTAGCAACATTGACAGTCCCTGACCTGGCAAGAGGCCGAGACTCGTCTTGTTTTCCCTTATTTGTTGGCTCAGACGCCTTCTTTTCATGTTTCACCTCGTCGCCGCCGACCCGAACAACCTCCATGTTCTCAAGCCAGGCACGTGCGAGAATAAGGGACCACCTCACTGACTGGTTAGCCTCCTTCTCGAACCGCTGAACCTCAGCAGGCCGGACGTAATCCAGTCCAATCTCATCGCCGTCGGTAATGGCGTCGAGGCGTAGCAGAAGCTCGGTAGACAGCAAGATCTGAAGAAGGAGCCAATAGCGTTCTGTATACCGTTCATCGTGTGTGGCAGATGGTGACGGCGCCGAATTATCTTGAGGCCGCTTGGTTCCGTCGTCGAAATTATCTGGAGCCGACGAGGTCCACAAGACTTGACCCAGGCGAAGACGCCACTCGACATGGGAGAAATCGATCCAGACATTTGGAGTCGCCAGCACGTCGAGCAGCGCCTCGATCTGTGCGACGAGGTGACCGGTGACACCGGTGCCCCATGCAGCCGAATGGCTGCCTGAGCGGGCATGCATAGGCCGAGACTTCTTGGGTGGATGCAGGATATGGCTAAAGAGATCGTCATAGAACTCCTGCCCTTGGCGCACGCTATAGAAACTGCCAGTGGCGTAGCGCCGGCCGTTCTTGATGAGCTCTTCGAGGATCCGGGTCTCACCGACAAATTTGACGCCACTGGCAGTCTCGCCCTCCGTTAATAACTTTTCTGCAGCAGCTGCAGCTGCAGGATTCATCAGCTGGCGGCGTGCCTCTTTGATCGCAGTCGGCCGCGAGCCGATGTGGTCAAAGCCAAACTGCTCTTCTTGCAGGGCGTCTGACACCCCTAGCTCCAGGGCCGCCTCGTAGCCAACAGTGCCCTTCTCCAGACCCTGCATGCTAAGCATGCTGGGCCGCTCGCGGCATCGCGGGTAATAATGGCCACGTTTCTTGATCGGTGCCGGGTCGTCTGCGTCTCTGGCTTGGCTGTTGGTGCTGGGACTGTCGGGGCCGTCACCCTTGCACCGCGTGACATGCGGCCATGCTGTGACGGAGCTCCAGGCGCCATCTTCTATGCGGATGTGGTCGGTGAGGTCACGAATCTCCAAGGCATCATCCCATGGAAATGCGGTGCTTGGATGAGGAGCACCGGTGAAGTGGCCCTCGGAACGAGCAAAGAACTGCGGAGCTCCCGAGAAAAGGGTCTCGATGTCGGCAGCGGTGAGATTGGCCATGATGCGGGCGAGCTTTAGTACAGGCTTGGCAGGCGGGCTGACGTCTAGTTTACTTCCAGGCTGCGGCGGCGAGGGCAACGGCTTGTCTGCATTCACAGAAAATCCTGCCGAACGTGAAGTCGTGGACAGCAGCAGAGGTGTAGTCAGCAGACCTGGATGGGGTGGGGACGCCTTTGTATCGACGAATCAGCGGCGGATTCGTGCAGAAGCCCGAGGGCAGGTGGGATGCAGGGTGCTTTGTAAGAAACAAGACGGGAGAGCCGGAGGACGCCGGAAATATGAGACAGTGATGGTGATTTGAAGCAAGTCTTCAGGGATGAAAATGGCAATAGGAAGAATGCGATACAATGCAGATTGGGGGAATGAGGGCAGGTGCGTAGCTTTCCCGTCTTGGCACTTGCCCCAACTCGGCTCATACGAGCACAGACAGGCCCAGGAAATGACAAGAGGGGTCACAAGGAAGGAATGAAGGGAGGTGAATTGGCAACCAGAGTGAAATCAGCCCCTCCAGAAAGGAAAAAGAAAAGTATTGGAAAAGCTTCGAAATGAGCACATACGGAATACAGCAAAAAGCCGCTCGGGAGGAATAACATCATGATCACAAGAGTCTGACAAGAATTAAAAGCGGAGACTGGAGGATGCGTGAATAACGTACCGTACGGCTAGCGGCTGCAGCTCTATCATCCGCAGCTGCAGTAGCGGCAGTGCGCGTTGTGGCTACCGAGGCCTGGCGCCGGCGCTGATAATGCCTGCTAGGCGAAGATAGCTGCTGGGAATGATGATCTAGCGGGTCCTGCTGTTGGGCAGCCGTCCGCGCTCGGCCGGCGCCACGAACGGATCGGCTGATCAGATCGTGTAGCAGCTCGCGCTTAGAGCCCCGGCCTTCTTTTGCCGCTGTGGAACTAACAGTAGCAGACTTTTCATCCAAGCCGTGGCCGTCATCGCCGGCCCAGCTCTCGTAATTATCGCTGGCGGCAGTGACCGTGACAGTGACTGTGGCAGTAGCAGTAGCAGTGGCTGTAGCTGTGGCTGTGACAGTTGCTGCTGCAACGGTGGTGCTCTGCTTTCGGGTGTGCTCCGGCGACCGCTTGAGCATGGATAGATGTGGCATAGCGAAATCTGACAGCTTCGCTATATTATCTTATTTTTCTCTGCGGCCTCGTGCGATTTTGCGCTCACTTAGTTGCAGGTCGCATGTGGTGTGGCAGTTGGCCAGAGGCAAAAATGGCAAGCTCGCTCAAGACAAACGTTTTCTTTGGGTGTATTAGATATTTTCTACAAAATTGAAACGAGAAGAAGTCGTGGAATATATCTTCCAAGCAAATGAAACAAGGTTAAGAAAAAAGCAAGAACACACGAAGACTCTAAGTAGGAAGAGAAGCACTTGAGAACACGAGAGCACGAAAATAAGACAGCACTGGGGGACAAAATGGCAAGACTTGATGACGCATGGGCGAGACGTCAAACAATTAGGCTGAGGATCCTGGGCTGTGACTTTGTGCCTCCGCAAAGCATTTCGATTTGCCTAGGGGCTGTGCGAATCACATCACGGGACATCAGCAAGGGTACGCCTATGCCTAATATATAAATATCACAACTACTCCGTACGGCGAGCGCAAATCTCGCCCTTATCAGGACCGCTAGATGCCACATCAACCGCCAGGAGGTCCTTTAATCACAGAACATTTCGGCTGGCTGCGTCTGCTTAATGCACCTGGGTTGGGTTTGGGGATGGAACATGCCATTTCTTTTGGACGCTCCCTACGGAGTACATCGTAAATGGCCGGCGACATCAGGACCCATCTCCCGGAACGGCCGCCCATATTTATGGAAAAGGCGTTTCATGTATAAAGAATATAGATCTAAAGCAGAGACCCTCCTGAGCCCCAAACCAGTGAGTACGACTACGAACTCCGTATATTGGAAGCTTGGAAGTTTTGAAAGAATGTTCTACGGCCCACCTTTTCGCAAGGGTGGTGGAAATTCAAAACAGGGCACTGCGCTCGAACCAATGATATTCTGAGCTGGACTGCTGTGGCGTTCATTTTGCTCCCACACACCACTCGTATGTATGTGTATAGGCAGACGGGGAATGCACAGAGCCAGGGGCGACGATCCTCCTTCAAATGGATCGATCGACTTCGGCCACCGCCTTCCTCGAATGCGTCCCACTCTTGGACACGGCTGTGGCTACGAAGGGCAACGAAGGGCACCAAGACTTGCTCTTACAAGAATCATTGGGTACGCTTGAAGCAAATCATGGGTATATCAATCTCACATTGGATTTTGGTTCCACATGTAATCTCATCATATGTCGTGGCTTTTGTCATCCCAATAGCCTCTTGCTTTCGTCCCCGTTTCAGCCCCAACAGCAGACCACTAAACACCAACGCCATCTGACAGCTGTTCATGTTTCCATCCAAAAGCCCCCCCCCCAAAATTAATGTCCAAACCCGCTGTTTCCATTTTGACACATAGGTTATGCAGGAGGGGTGTCGTGGACCACAATCAGGAGGTATTTCGAGTCGGGAACGATGACGAGTTCTTGCTTTTTTGTTCGTAGTCGGAGAAGCTTCAGCTCATCCTAAGCCATGTCAGTAAGAACAGCTCACTCATATATAGCAGGTATGTTATAGCATGGCGTCATGAGCGCCACATTAGCCCACCTCTGTGTCGATAGCCTCAACCAGGTCTCCCGAGGTTTTGACAAAGTTCCAGACGAGGCCAGCAAGCTCCCGTGCCCCCTGAGTCTCTTCTTGCTCGCTGCTGTCGACATTGATACCGCCGTTATTGGCATCGCCAGAAAAGGAGCCACCCAAGGCTGGGCTTGCTGCGCCTTCAGCTTTGCTGCCGTTCCTGGTGCGCCCAACGGATGTTCGGATAGTTGTAATCTGACCCTCCATCTTGAGAATCGCCCCCGACGACCTATCCAGCAAAATCGTGGCCTTCACGCCGGCCTTTTTTGAGAGACGCCCCAGCGTCTCCTCGAGGACTTCGCTGCCACTGCCTGCCTGGCGGGATACCGGCACCACATACTAGCGTTAGTCGGAAGAAAGTAATCGCTAACGGCGTGCAGCCTGTGCCTACCGCCTACTCACCGGTAAGTCTGCGGCCATATTTCAGGTTGGACACGAATGGGCCAAACTGCCTCGCTAGTTTGTGAAAATGGTCTGGAGGAATGAAAGAATGCTGGACGAGAGTGTTGGACGAGACGTCCATCCAACCTGATAAGCTGATTCTAGCGCTATCAAATCGCGGAGCTGAGCAAATGGGAGACCCCACACTATAGTGGCAGCGTTATTATATTATGTAGGATACTACATTCTGCCGGAACTGACCGCTAAAAAGTTTAGACGGCAAATGCTTTTCTTCTGCCATACGGTAGTCCGCTCTTTGGCAGCTATGAGTGACGTATCTGACAGACAATGACTGCAGCAACATGGGGTCCAGCACGCGGAAGAAGAAGGAGAAGAAGAAGGACTTTCAGGCAAGTAATATTTGCTGAGATGAACATCGACAGATCGACTTTTGACAATGGGGCGAAAAAGGCTAACGTAGAACCGACAGAAAACAAAGTTGAAAGTGGGAAAAGCGAGGGCGAAGCCGACAAATTTCACAGACACAAGTTTCCGATCTAAATGTAAAGAACTTTCCTCACCTTACACTTGAGGCGAACGACTAACCTTTCCAGCCATCGTCGTCAACCAGCAATCACTCTCTGAGACAGCCCCAGAGGCAGCCACCCAGTTTCGACACAATCTGTCGCTAGCAGCATCGTCCCGGTCGGACAACCAGCGCCGCGATGCTCTGGCCTACTTGACTAGTCAGATCTCTGGAGGCGCAAGCGACAGAAACAGCAACAGCAGCAGTAGTAGCAGCAGCAGCAATAACCCAGTAGGGACCGTCGGCGTGCTGAGCAAATTGCTGCCTCTGATCTCAGACCCCGCGGCTCCTGTGCGCACCCAGCTGCTGAAGCTTTTCCGTGCCCTGCCGCCTGCGGAGGTGCGCCCTGCCGCCGGAAAGATTCTCCTCTATGTGCGGGCTGGTATCACGAATTTGTCAGCAGCCGTGCGTGACGACGCCCTGAGCACGCTAGAGTGGCTGCTGGAGGTCGCTGGCGAGGATTTGGTTTCCAGCCCCGGTGGCTGGCTCAAGACGCTGAACGGTTTCGGAGCAATGATGGGGTGGGTTGCACCTCCGCCTTCGAGTGCGGCGGGAGCAGGGGGGGTGGCGTCCGGCTGGAGCTCAGCGCCAAAGACGTCGTTCGCGGCGGTCACGACCAAGAGTGGCAGCAGCGGCAGTGGCAGGCGACTGGCGGCCGGTGGTCAGGCCTACGCACGCCAGATCGCCGCGCTGGCCAAGTTCTTAGAGATCGGCCTGCGGCGGGAGCAGCCAGCGCCATACGACCCTCAGGTCCTTTGGGACAGCCTATATCAGCCACCCGCAACCACTGCGACCATTGCGAAGACAAACCCATTCGGGCACCTGAACATTTTTGGGGCACCACGGGATGAGGACAGTGAGATGTATGCGGATCGCGAGGACCGGCAGCGGGTATTTGCCAAGCGGTGGCAGCCGACTATCACAGCGGGCGTGGATGAGGCTCGGAAAGAGGGCGGCGCTGTTGGACGAGCAGCGGCAACGCTTCATGAGATTTTGGAGGCAGGCATGAGCGACTATGACTCTGCCAATATTCTTTAGGCCAAGAAGTGAAAGGCTCTCTCAAGCCAACGTGGGAGGTGGGAGATGTGTGATTTTCTGTATTATGCTTTCTCTGCCAGGGGCATTCTATCTTAGATTCAAACGCGCAACTTTAAACATGATTTCTGCGAGCTTAGACTTCCTTATACTCGCCTAGCCTCGTCTGATGGCCCAACTCGCTAGATTTGAAGGCCCCTATCCAACGTGATTTGGGAATTGTCGTTTGCGTAATATCTTTCTTTTGGGGATCAGCTCGTTTCTCTCATTGAAAAGAGACGTTGCTGTGGTGTCGGCACGGCCCCTATGGTGGCAATATGACTTCCAGACCTTTAAGGCAGGTACGATGCTCCGGCCCACTGGACGTGCTTTCCTAATTCACTTTCGCACGCGGGAGTTGCCATCTGGTCCTTCGTGCCACGGCCTCTTTCTCGGCCGCCACCACTTCTTTCTACGAAGTTTCTTTCATCCTCTGTAGCTTGTTTACCCAAGCTCTCACTCTTTTTTCCCCCCTAAAACGCCAGCACGGACAAGTAGCGTTGTCAGAAAAGCGTCTCCTCTTTGCAAACGCAGACCCCAGCTTGCATCTAGAGAGGTGAGTGACCCTAGGCATATCTGAGCAATCCGGGGGGATTGTCCAAATCGAGTGCTACATAACCTTGTTTTCCTCCTCTTCTCCTTCATTCACTTTCTCCCTCTGAAAACAGCTCTTAACTCGTCCTCGGTCAGTCTTGAGCCTACAAGAAGCAACTTGCTATACGCACAGCCAGGTAGATATGTTGCCTCTGTACAGTCATTCTTTTGAGAAACTGCCCACAGCCCACACGATTCGTTGTTTTACTTTGAAAACAAATAGCACGTTTGCGCATTTTACCACAATTTCCCCGGTTCTATAAGACCCCTTCCCCGAGCCGAGCCTAAAATCATATTAATGGATACTATTCTCACAAGGACAATAATCATGCCTACACCTTCATGGGGCGACGGCGCCCATCAAATTCACCAAGGTGAAAATGCCGGGGCCGACGTTTGGGGTTCTGGGCCCCAGTCTGAGCCCATGGCAGTGGGAAATATTAAATCTAGCGAAAAAGTCGCTAGAGAACATGAAATCGACGTGGGAGTCAAACCAGAGCTCTTTCCTGGCTTCGAACCAGAACGTCAAAAGATCAAGGATGCTGGCTGGGTTGAGGGAAAGGCTTATGACTATGAGGCCTACTCACAAGGTCCGAACACTGTGAGAGACTGGGCCGGCAATGCGAGGGTCTATGAGTGGAACGGCGAGGAAGGTGACGTTGGCCCAGAGTCAAAGGATCTCGAGCTTGAGCTTTTCGGAGACCCAGAGAGGCGCTCTGGATCTGGGATTGATTTTTCAACGTACGTCTTGTCACCGTTTCGTCAAAAGTTTCATGCTTTCCAGAGAAATCTACTGAACCATGTTTTGCTTTTAGGCTCGCCGAGATCAATGTGCGACAAGAGGGAGAGACTCGCATTTCCCCTATTGATAATTTCGACCACGCAGGACTTCACCCAGCCATGCGCCGCAATGTGGAGTTGGCAGGCTACAATGTTCCAACGCCAATTCAAATGTACTGTCTTCCTGCAATCGTTCAAGGTTTTGACGTCATGGGGATTGCTCAGACGGGTACGTTTTCAGTTTGATCTAATTTTTTTTGCTGCTCGATATTTGTCCTGCTTGGTTCCGCTTAGCCACTGATGCTTGCAATTATTCCCAGGATCGGGGAAAACTGCGGCCTATCTCATTCCTATCTTGAATAACCTTATGGGAAAGGCTAAGAAGCTCGCCGCCCCTCGACCTAACCCTGCCACGTACCGGCATGGCTTTGACCCAATCGCGCGCGCAGAGCCTCTAGTTGTCATTGTCTCTCCTAGCCGTGAGCTGGGAATTCAGATTTTCAATGAGGCTCGCAAGTTCTGCTACCGCACCATGCTTCGGCCGTGCGTTGTCTACGGCGGTGGACCAATTCGTGGACAGCTGGAGCAGCTCAGCCGTGGATGTGATCTTTTGATCGCCACACCCGGTAGACTAATCGATGTCATGAACCGTCCAGAAAACCTGTCTCTGCGTCGTGTCAGATACATGGTTCTCGATGAGGCAGATGAGATGCTTCAAGATGACTGGGGCGAGGATCTGACCAAGATTTTGTCGGGTGGTGGTAAGTCATAACATAACTTCCAGGTCGCTAATACTCGAGTGGCTAACCCTTGGCCCACAGACACGGAAGATGCAAACATCAACTACATGATGTTTTCAGCTACATTTCCAAAGCCTCTGCGAGACCTTGCCAAGGAGTATCTAGCCAACGATCACATTCATTTTCGTGTTGGCCGCGCTGGCAGCAGCCACGGAAACATCCAGCAAGTTGTTTCGTACACCGCGCCTGGAAACAAGAAAAAAGCGGTGGTTGAGCTTCTCAACTCCATCCCGCCTGGACGTACAATCATCTTTGTCAACAGAAAGCAGATGGCAGATGAGCTGGATGATCTGTTGTACAACCTTGGCTTGCCGTGCACTTCTATTCACTCTGGTCGTACCCAGATGGAACGAGAGGATGCCATGAGGGCTTTCCGTAGCGGAGAGTGTCCCATTCTGGTCGCCACCGGAGTTGCTGCTCGCGGAATTGACGTTCACAATGTCAACCACGTCATCAACTATGATCTCCCATCCGTCGAACATGGTGGCATTGAAGAATACGTCCACCGAATTGGTAAGGTGCTCCCCCCCTCCCCCCTCCCCCCCGGGGTAATCTATGGAAGGCCGGTGTTCCTGTATGATTGACCTTTTCATATTAGGACGTACCGGTCGCATTGGACACCGTGGTCTTGCTACGTCCTTTTACACCGACCGTGATGAGCCCCTCGCTAGTGTTTTAACTCGTACTCTTCTGGAAACTAAGCAGCAGGTTCCCGAGTTCTTGGAACAATTCGTGCCTGAAGGAGAGGCGCGAGAGAACCTGAAATTTGAAGCAGATTCGGACTACGAAGGCTCGCAAGACAGAGCAGTTGCCAGCGACAACGACGGTGGCGACGCTTGGGGAGGCAATGGCGATGCCGGCGACGCATGGGGCGGCGGCAACGGCAATGCTAACGACGAATCTGGACGCAACGACAATACCAACAATACTAGCAATGGTGCTTGGGGCAACAATGGTGGTAAGGCTGATTCCTGGGTAACCGGCGGAAGTGGTGCAGGCGGAGGAGGAGGTGGGAGCGCCTGGTAGGCTGCAGAGACCACAGGAAAATGTGAAGAGATGACGATGTTGAAACACAAATGGTCAACGAGAAAATGTCCTGAGGTATGAGCAAGGTGGCTGGATTTCTGGCAGACAAGATACTCGTGCATGCTGCGTATTTTGAGATACGTTAGGTAGTCTAATGCAATTCGTGATTCTTGCAGCTTTACATCGACACGTGACTTCCGTGTCGGAAGACACCGGAAGAGGTGACTAATAAAGACTTCGGCTGGACGGTGGGGATATCACGATGCATTTTGACTATCAGTACTCCGTAAGCCATGAGGTCCCTTTGGCCCAGCGGCGCTATTGAGCCTCGGCACTGTGGGATTCTGGGATTCGGCAGAGCGGAGCAACTGATCTACGAATAGCGACCTCAAAAAGTTCAGGCCCAGCCGCTCATAGGCTGGCAGGACAGCCAAGTGGCCTGAAAACGGCGCCCAGTGGAGTTATATGCAGAGAAATTGCGGCAAAGGAGAGGGCAAACCAAAGCTCTCGGTCGCGACGTCGGCATTGGCAGGTACGATTGGCGCCAACCCGAATCCGGCAATTGTGCCCAAAAAGGAAAGAAGCAGCTGTAACGCAGAATTGGCCATGCTTCTCCATCTTTTTGCCAGATTCTTCAGTTTTCCCGTTCTGGAGCTGAGCTAGCGAGGCAAGTTTGATGAGATTTGCAGCCGTTGTCCGTTGTCCGCCGTCCTCCGGGCTCGACGAACGGATGCTCCAGTTAAGAGAGTGCAAGAGGGCATGCTAGGAGCGGTAGAGAGGGCTCTGAGCAGTCGTCAGCCCCTCATGACCTCACCACCTCTCCAAGCACATGCTGCCGGGGTAGCGTATCGGGCCAATCAGCAGTCGAGCTTCCCCACACTTTACACTTTCACAAGCTCCATGTCTCGCCCTTGTTTCTTCCTGTTAATGTACTCCGTATGGAGTATCGCCCGTCTGTTGATGGTGCCTCGCCACCGGCTTGCGCCCAGGTCCTCTCACCCGAGTACTCGTTACCACAGTACATGCAAACGGGCAGGAGCTAGCTACTCGTAGTGTACTTTTCAAGAATGGCAAGGGCTTCTCGGGATGTCAGTCAACTTTACGGCTCATGCTTGGCCGACGGAGAAACGGGGTAGCTAAACAGCAGAAAGGCAGAAACAGGAGGCAGGAGCGGACAGTATTTTAGTCGTGTGTCATCCTCTCCCTTCCGAGTCTATTTTTTTTCTTTCCTCTTTTTTCATCCTCGTCATCTTTGACCGTGAGCATATCGGAAAAGCCGTTGCATAACCATTTGCATACTCATCGCACACTCATCGTACACTCATCGCACACACGCGTCTTCCCCGTCATCTACCTCATCGCCTCTTTTTATCTTCTTGTTTTGCACACCCAAAACATCAAAATGGCGTCAGTCGATTCAATTCTCCAGGGCGTGAACGTCCTGGGTGCTGTCAATGATGAGCAGAAGAAGATCCTCACACCACAGGCGCTCTCGTTCCTGGCCCTGCTGCACCGCTCGTTTGATGGCACACGCAAGAACCTGCTAGAGCGGCGGAAACTGCGCCAGGCCGAGCTCGACCGCGGCCAACTGCCCGATTTTCTGCCAGAGACGAAGGCGGTCCGCGAGGATCCGTCCTGGAAGGGTGCCGCGCCGGCTCCGGGACTGATCGACCGCCGTGTGGAGATCACCGGGCCAACAGACCGCAAGATGGTGGTCAACGCGCTCAACTCGGAAGTCTACACATACATGGCCGACCTCGAGGGTAAGTTGGAGGAGTCGAGAGGATGTCTGCTGCAACTGCGGCTGTGGCTATCAAACCGACCAAAATGCACTAACCAACTGCCCTACGTATGACAGATTCCAGCGCACCGACGTGGGACAGCATGATCAACGGCCAGGTGAACCTGTACGACGCCGTTCGGCGACAGATCGACTTCAAGCAAGGCCCAAAAGAGTACAAGCTGCGGACAGACCGCACGCTGCCCACTCTGATTGTGCGGCCGCGAGGCTGGCACCTGGATGAGAAGCACGTCACGGTGGACGGCGTGCCCATGTCGGGCTCGCTCTTCGACTTCGGCCTGTACTTCTTCCACAACGCGCGTGAGACGCTCGCCCGCGGCTTTGGCCCCTACTTCTACCTGCCTAAGATGGAGTCGCACTTGGAGGCGCGGCTGTGGAACGACGTGTTCAACCTGGCGCAGGACTACGTGGGTGTTCCGCGCGGCACCATCCGCGGCACCGTTCTGATCGAGACGATCCTGGCGGCGTTTGAGATGGAGGAGATCATCTACGAGCTGCGCGACCACAGCTCCGGGCTCAACTGCGGCCGCTGGGATTACATATTCTCCGTGATCAAGAAGTTCCGCCAGAACGCCAACTTCGTGCTGCCAGACCGCAGTGCCGTGACCATGACGTCGCCCTTCATGGACGCCTACGTCAAGCTGCTGATCCAGACCTGCCACCGCCGCGGCGTCCACGCGATGGGCGGCATGGCCGCCCAGATTCCCATCAAGGACGACCCCGTTGCCAACGAGAAGGCCATGGACGGCGTGCGCGCCGACAAGCTGCGCGAGGTGCGCGCCGGTCACGATGGCACCTGGGTGGCCCACCCGGCCCTGGCATCCATCGCCACCGAAATCTTCAACAAGTACATGCCGACGCCAAACCAACTGTTCATCCGTCGCGAGGACGTGCACATCGGTGCCAACGACTTGCTCAACATGAACGTCCCCGGCAAGATCACCGAAGAGGGCATCCGCAAGAACCTGAGCATCGGCCTGGGCTACATGGAAGCCTGGGTCCGCGGTGTCGGCTGCGTGCCCATCAACTACCTCATGGAGGACGCTGCCACCGCCGAGGTGTCGCGCAGTCAGATCTGGCAGTGGGTGCGCCATGGCGTCACCACCGCTGAGGGCAAGCGCGTTGATAAGGCCTATGCCCTCAAGCTGCTCAAGGAGCAGACCGAAGCACTCGCCGCAAAAGCCCCGGCTGGCAACAAGTACCAGCTAGCAGCTCAGTACTTCTCCACCCAGGTTACCGGCGAGGACTATGCCGACTTCCTGACCACGTGAGTTTTTCTTTCCACGGATCTCGCCAGCAAATGCATGTCTTGCTAACAAATCTTGCAGGCTCCTGTACGACGAGATCACCACTGTCGGTAGTGCCCGGCCAGCCTCGAAGCTGTAAGGGACTGAACGGGACTGTAGTGCGTTGCAGTGCTTGACAGGGTGTGGGATAACAAACTTGGTATTCACGGTTTTTAGCGACTTTTTTCTTATTGGAGAATAAACTTTCCTCATTTATGATCTCTCACTATGATATCTCATTTCGTATTCGTATATCTCCCTATGAGGTGAGGCACCCGGCAGGATCTTGGCGACGACAAGCTATCTTCTTGTCAAGCGCGTGAGGCAGAGAATCGACTGGCGAAAAGACCAGTGAGGCCCACTGGTTCATATCAGGGTCAGCTTCCAGCGCAACCGACCACAAATATCTGTGCCTTGCAAAACCTCTGCTTGCCGAAGATCACGTGAGAAGCATATGCGGCTTTGTATTGTGGTATCCTTCCTGAGCCTGTTCTATACATGGTGTCCAAAACCGCGCCATCAGAAAGAATCGCGAAACGGGAGCGATGCTGAAAAAAAGGACGAAAGAAAGAAAAGAAAAACAAATAAATGAATAGACACATCCAGACCCTGAACGTTGACCCCATCTTGTATTCCCGACGCCAGAGCATGCTTTTGCTCCCTTCGTCCCAGATGACTTTCCCTTGGCTGATCCAGTGCGCAATATCCTGACAATTATACATAGTCAAACCCCAAAATAGGACAAATGTAAAGAAAACCAAACTAGGAAACCTGATCATGACGTGTGAGTCCTCAAGACAATGACGGCGAGTCATGGCGTAGGATTGGCAGTCGTCCTTGTACCAAGCCACTCTATTAAATCGTCTCATTTCACAGAAGGCGGCGCCATTTCTGCCTTCATCTCTGGTGGCCCTCGCTTGCTCAGTCGCTTGGGTCATTGTTCAAGCCGCCGCTGCTGCCGCCACCGTCGCTATGAGGTATGCTCCCGATAGACGACTCCCCTTCCATGCTTTGCAGCTTGTCGCCGCAACCCTTGACCAAGCGGTGACGCTGCCGGACAAGTGGTTAGACAAGTACTATAAATGTAGAATTCATTTTGTTTTCTTTCCTTTTTTT
>JRUC01000247.1:0-28386 GCA_000806385.1 Leptographium procerum
GTACGGCCACGACCTCGACGACGCCACCACGCCCGTCGAAGCCGGCCTGTCCTGGATCATCCCCAAGGCCCGCCGCAACGACTTTTCCTTCCACGGCGCTGCCACCATCCTCGAGCAGCTGCGCCCCCGCAGCCAGGGCGGCCTCGGCGTCACCCGCCGCCGCGTCGGCCTTCTTGTCGATGGTGCGCCTGCGCGCGAGGGCGCCGACATTGTCACTGAGGCCGGCGACGTTGTCGGCCGCGTCACCAGCGGCTGCCCCAGCCCGACGCTGGGCCGCAATATCGCCATGGGCTACATCAAGGACGGCCTGCACAAGTCGGGCACGGCTGTGGGTGTCGTCGTGCGCGGCCGTACGCGGCCGGCCGTCGTGACCAAGATGCCGTTTGTGCCGACAAAGTACTGGAAGGGGGAATGATCTTTTTTCTTTTCCTTTTTTTCCTTTTTCCTTTTTCCTTTTTTCTTTTTTTTCTTTTCTTCTTTCTGAGGCTGCTCCAGACGAGGAAAGAAAAAAGAGGACAAGGGCTGGGCCGAGGCGTCTTCAACGATGGCCACGCGTTTTTCGTTTGCATGCGAGAGAAAAAGACAAGATGTTTTTATATTAAAGATAAGAGGCGTTTGAAAGCTCAACCTGTAAAAGAGCAATGTTTGGCCCACGGCCGTGTATCCACAGTTTTGGCCATCCAGAGACGGATTATAGTATAAGAGATCAAGAGATCAAGAGATCAAGAGATCAAAAGATCAAGGCCCGGCTGTCTATTTCCTAAAACGCCCGCTCCCTAAACTAGAAAACCGCCCATGAGAGTCGATGCATAAATAAGAAAGAACAAAAAATATAGCACACACTTGCCAGCCAATTCCTCCAAAAGACCACACCTTCAATGCTGTGTTTACTCAATGCCATCCATCCCTAATGACGATGCACAACGCCCGTAAATGATAAAAAAAAATGCTTTACAGAAAAGAGGAGACAAAAGAAACCACCACTGAGCCTCCCGTCTATGTCCCAATCTTCTCCAGCTCCTCCCTTTCCACAGTCGTCACAAAGGCGTGCTGCAGGAAGCGGAGCCACGCCCGGTTCTGCGCCTTCTTGCCCTGCTGCTCGGCCTCTTCTGTTGCCGTCATTCCGCCCAGCCTTTCGCCCGCCTTTCCGCCTGCCTTTTTGCCTGCCTTTCCGCCCAACCGGTACGCTGTCTCGAGGAAGCTGCTGACCGTCAGGTCCGGTAGCCTGTAGACTTGGTCTTTGAACGTGCTGTACTCGACCTCGAACTTGAATTTGCGAGGCTTCGCCGGCTTCGTCTTGGCGTCCTTGTCGCTGTGCTTGCCCTCGCGCCACCTGCTGCTGTCTGCATCACCGTCCGCGTGTGTCGCCGGGAGGATGTCGTTGTTGATGTGCGTCAGGTTGGCATAGTACTGCGTGTAGCCGAGCAGCGTCAGCGGCTGCACCGAATACGCTGGCCCGATTGCCGCCGTCTTGGCCGGCCCCTTGGGCACTGTCAGGTTCGGGTCCTTCTTCTTCTTCTTCTTCCCGTCCTTGCCATTCTTTCCCTTTCTGCCCTTCCTGCCCTTCTTGCTCTTTTTGCCCTTCTTGACCACCGTCTCCATGCGGACCTCGTCCAGCATCATCATGTTTCCGTCGCCTGGAAGCACCGGCACGTGGCCAATCCCCTCCGTCCACACCGGTGCACCTTCGAGCCCGCTGATGTTGTACTCGACAATCCGCAGCGTCGGCAGGTAGTTGGGCACAATGCTGGGGCTCACGAGCGTCACCTGGTACCGCTCGCCCCATTTGCGGGAGAGCTTGGGCCTTTTGCCCTTCCTGTCCTTTTTCCCGTCTACATCCACTGTGCCATCATCTTCGTCCTCGTCCTCGTCCTCGTCCTCGTCTTCGTCATCCTGCTCTACGGCCGTCTTGCCACCCGAAGCAGCCGGCTTCGGCAGTTTCGACCATCCATCCCGTAGCTCCTGTAGATAGTCGACCGCTGAGCTGATGTCCAACTCGTCTTGCATAGCCGTACGCATAGAGGAATCAGGCTGCTCGACCCCGTCCATAACGTCCACCACACCATCGCCGTCGTCATCGTCATCATCATCGTCATCGTCATCGTCGTCGACCTCCTCGACAGCGCCAAGGAGATCGTAGTTGATCTCCTCCGTGTCCTGGACAAGAAAGTGGTCGATGTTCATATGACCGTAAAAAGCGCCCACGACAACATCGCGGTACTGCCGCAGCCACAGCGTATACTTTTGCCAGCAGGTCTCGTCCCACAGCTGCTTGCTGCCTGTGCGGGCTGGCGGCACGTGACCGACAAGGATAGCCTTTACGCCGCGCTCCCGCATGAACTGCAGCTGCACCCGTAGCCACTCGAGCTGCTTGTATCCGGGCTCCGACGGGCTCACGCAGTCGTCCACGGCCGCGTTGCGGTCGAAAAAGTACAGCGTGTTGAGGCTGAACACCGCCAGCTGGTTCGGGATCACTTCGACGTAGAACCACCCGCCAAACTCAAATGAGTGCCGCTGCTCTTCGGGGATGAACCGCTCCCAGATCTCGGCGTACTGCTTGAGCCATTTGTTGGGCCCCGGGGGGAGCACGTTGTGTGGAAGGATGTCGTTGTTGCCAAATGTGGGCACGACGGGAACAGAGAGCCCCCGCCGCCCAGCCGGGTCGTCGAGGAGGCCGACAAATTTGTCGGCTAGAAACTGGTTGGACCCAATCACCTGTGCCGCAGACCGCGGGATGCGCTCATCGCTGTCGTGCCGCGCGCTGTCTCCGGTCCAGACCACAAAGTCAATGTCGTCGCGCACGTGCTCTGCGATCCAGTCAAACGTCGCATTGATGAGTGAGTATGGCGTGTCGCAGTCTGACGTCTCTGCGCCGTACGTGCCCGCCACGCCTTTGCCATGATGGCAGGCCGCCACCTCGGCCGTGGACGAATGCACCTTGTAGAATTCGTCGGGGTGGAAGTCTGACGTGAACCAAGAACATGTCAGCTTTGAACCACCTTTCTCTTCGGAAGACACGGGATGGAGGAGAGAGAGAGAGAGAGAGAGAGAGAGGAGAGAGAGGAGAGAGGGAGTACAGACCTGTGATGTGGAGGAATTTGCCACGCAGTCGTCGGGGAGCAGCCACGGGCGGTGATGCCGTCTCGGCTGCCTCGTCCAGGATACGTTGGAGCCCATCAATCTGCTGAGGGAGCCGAAAGGCCTCACGCCTCACCGGACTGCCGATGGCATCGCTGCAAAGCAGCGCCAGAAGCAGCCATGAGCGAGCCGAGAAACTTGCCAGGTACGACATGTCCGTAGGCAGCTGCCTCTGGTCGCGAAGAGAGGCTGATTCAGGAGGATGCCTTGGATTGGGCAGCTAAAAGATGCTGCATAGCCCACTGTGTGTTTTTTTTCCTTCTTTTCGTTTCCTTTTGCTCGTCTTTGTTTCAGTGCCTAAGAACGGGAGCACAGAACACGAGACAGAACAAAGAAAGAACAGAAACAGAAACAGATCAGACAGCTCTAGATTGTGCTAATTTCTCAGCCGCTTCTTCCCCGCGCGCTCTCCTGATTTGCGCTCTCTGCTTCCTGGAAGCTCCCGAAGTTTGGGTTGTAGGACGAGAAGAGATCTGACCCGTTCTGCGAGCGAGCTGGTGAGGTTCTCGAGCAATAAGCGGCACGTGCAGCAAGATCGAAGCGCGACGGGCAGCGCTATCCGTTTCGGGAATTGCTCAGATAATATCCCTGCCACCGATCTGGGTAGCGGCTGCCAGTTCAAAGATTCGAAGCGAACACAGCAGGGCGACGAGGTAATCTTAACAGCAGCCGACTGACTTTGTTCTCACGAAATCGGGCAGGAGAATGTTGTTTACGAGAAGAGACGGCTTCTCGGCCAAGGTCAAGGCTGTGGTCAGGACTCTGCTTCTTTTTTAGAAAGACCGGCGTCCCACCTCGCCGGCCCTCTCGCTTCCCACATTCCTCACTAGAAAAACACAAGACCGAGTGCCAAAAAGCCCATCTCCCGCGGTGTTGATGCATTGCAAAGACACCTTATCCAAGCCAAAAGTCCATCCGGGTTGCTCGCGCCCAGTCGTTTTGCCCACCTGCTCGATCTTGCTGCTGGCGCCGCTTAGGACAAATTAGTGGGGATATCAGCACAGCTGCCAATTATCGCCCAGTACGCTCCCACGTGCTGACTGTAGTGCAGACATCGCCTGCAAATACGACCGAGATACAAGACAGAGTCAAGACCCTCAAGCCCATCAACTGCCCCCTTTTTGCCTCCAAGGCGTCAGCTGCGGCGATCGTTTATGCTAGGAGGAGTGTACGAAGTCGAGCTGGAATAGAAGCCGCATGAGAGTCGCTCACATGACATCATTTAGCATCCAGCTGGTCTTTGCCGGCATCGAAAATGCAACCACTACGAGACCGCAAATGCTAGATACAAACCACCATCCACCCTACTTGTATCTGCTGTTATGTATGCACCCCGTGATTGCTACCATGCAGCACGACCCACCCTGCTCACGTACTCGTTGATACGATAGTACGACTACGCGCTGAACCCTGATGGCCGGGTGGGTGGCGCGAGTAGGTAAGGAGGGGCGGCACTTCTGATGACTGCGCTTTGCAAAGACGTCCCTCGAAACTCGCACTCGTGACAGTAGTGTCTCGTACGAGTGCGATACGAGTACGAGTAAAGTCCTTTGACGAGTATCGTGTGCCCGCTCTTTATCTTCGGCGGATCCGTGAGTGCTCGTAGATGCGGCTAAGACGCCGATATATAAAAAGAGTAGCGTGACAGATATTGTATGCTCAAACGAGCCTACGATGTTGTTGGTAGTATAGTATACTTGAAGTATCTAGCCTGCCTGTGGCGTAAAAAAAGCCACATCTCATGCATGAATCAGCAATGAGCAGTATCCACTACCTACTTAACTCGGCAGCGATTTTTTTCTCCCAATCTTTCTGTCTAGTTTTTTTCCCTCATGCAACGTCGCGCTTTCTAAAATAAAACGTATTATACCCATTACAGATTATCCAAGCTCGGTTGCTAGATGGAATGTACAAGTCCGCTCGTTTGAGGGAATACAGAACAAAGCTTGTTTTTCTTGCCTTGTAAAGATGTGTTCCTATGGTTTTTTCGCGGATACATTTATTTCTATCATCTCCAGCAGACGTTCCCAATGAGATCTGTATAAATTCCTAGACTAGGGCGATCATGTCGATGGGCATTCGATATTGATATTATGTCTCATGATCGACTGATAGAATTGCTACCCACATGAAGGATTTCACCATATACACGAGTACTCGCGCTGGGGAAGTTCGCAGTAGCCGCCACATTGGACGCATCGTCCTGAAATGGTGTTCGCGGGGGTGCCCTGTCTTATTGGTCGGCCAGACACCCGCATTCCAGCATGCCTGCTCCTGTTAACATGTATACAGCAATAGAGCTTACACTACGAGTACGAGTGTGTTTAAGGCTTTGCTTCCTAGTTGTCCCAAATACCGGCTAGCTCCATTCCATACAACTAAACAATTGCGGCAGTAGAATTTATACACCAGTATATACCTACACTTTTTTAGCATGTCCCAAGAATGGATCGCTGACCAGAACGGAACATATCACATGCATGTTGTAACTTTGGGCTCGTGGTGCTTGCCTTAAGTCGTAGCTCCAACACACGCGCTTATCGCTGGTAGAGTGTCGGTGAAGCGGCAGCTGCTTCTAGGCCAGCAGCCTTACATTGTGGCGTAGGAAGTGTTGGTCATGCCACAAACTGTTCACTCAACATGCAGGTATGTCGACGGTTTAATAGTCTGCAATGGTAGCGAAACAATCTCGGCGTACCGTTGCAATTGTCAAATTTGCGCCGAGCAGAATGAGATGCATCAAACGAGGAGAAAATGTAAGATAAATGCAAGCAAAGAGAGTGTATAACGTGAAAGAAAGTGGTCCCTCTAGGAAGTAGGATCCGTCCACACAAAAGATGTCCTGAAATGAGAGAGAACAAATAGAAACGCCGTAAGAGATGCCTTCCCACCATCTTCTCCCCTACCAATGTCGTGAGATTCCCGGCCCTTTTATTCCCTGAGCCGAGATATAATCCCGTTCCCTGCCAAGCCCGTGTCATGATTAAAAGAAATGTGAGCTCTACAGTCCAAGCTGTAGCAACAAGAAGTACAAATATTTACAGTGACGAAACGAAATGCGAAAGACGGTTGTCCTAGGAACAAGACATCCTGTCAATCAACTGTCTTAGATCCACATGGCAGCCGCTGGCCGGGCATCGGCCAGAAAACTTGCCATGAGACCCTGGATTTCGCTTAGGTAGTCCTCGGCACTGAACTTCTTGCATCCTAGACGGACGAGCTCACGCTCTTCTTCCGCAAAGATTGGGTCGACGGGTGCAGAGGCAGTGTCGGCCTCTGGCTGCAGAGCCTTCTCCTTTCCGAATTCCTCGACAAGCTCTGATACCTTGGCTAGCTCGTGGCCGAAGGGGTTCGATTCCGAGTAGTCCTTCTTATGCGAGACGGGAGGTGAAAGGGCCGCTACGTAGGGGACAGCCGAAAAGGCTGCTGTTGACGGCGTGCTGGCGTGAAGTGAAGATGGCTTCGCATGGTGCGATATTGTCGATGCACGCGACATGGAGGCTGTGCTGGTACTCGTCGAGGTGGACGACGAGCGCGAAAAGCTGAAGCTGGCCTTAGAAGACAACGACAGCGATCTCAGTGACTGCTCAGACATCCGCGAAGTAGACCTGTGACGGGCCAGACCATCGTACGACTTCTTTGTGTGGGATGGGGCACGCTGAGGGATGGCCGGTGCGGCGGTTGCCGGGAAATCTGCCGTGGGCTCCGTGGTAGCAGTAGTAATCGAATCTACAGTGACAGGTTTTGCTGCTGTAGCCGACTTTGGCGGTGTGAAATAACAGGACAGGTGGTTCGGCTCGGGCGACATAGACCGTAGGTCCTCCGGGAAAGACGTCTCTGGGCTAGTAGGCGGCGTCGAAGCAGGCGTAGAGACCGAGTCGGATTCGTCGTCGGATGTTTTGCTTGACGATGACACTGTCCTCGTTGTGGGCGCTGGCTGTGCCACTTTGCGATAGATATCCGGAGCGTTGTAAGAAAGCATGTTTGTGGTGTGGGTAAGCTCGACAGGAGCCGAAATCTTATGGCGGATAGAGCCGCTGCTGAAAACCTTTATAGTTCTGCTGCGCTGAGGTGTGCTGTCGGCATTGCTGTTATTGCTCTCTTTCAGGTCAAGAGTTTGTCGCATGCGGCGGGTGGTGAATGCGCGTGCGAGAGACATTTTAGAAGGTGATCTTTCCATGATGAGAAATGTGAGATATGCGAGAGAAGTAAAAAGAAAAAAAGTTCGAGTTCGATTCCACTGAGGAACAAAAAGAAAAGAAGAGCAAAAGGCAAAGGGAGTTGAATAGCTCTCTTTGGAGGGTGAAGGACGTGGGAGCCGGCCAGATGGAAATAAATGATAAACACGTATGAATCACAACCAGCTGTGATACGCACAGATCGACAGTGCTCAGTGGAACGAAGACTCAGTCGAGTTGTGCGAGCAGACCAAGTTCGACAGAGACAGGCTTTGTTGCTCTGGTGGTGTGCCCTTGACGTGTTTCCACAAAAACGGCAGAATGAGAAGCGAAGAATGAGAGAATTTGACGGGATAAAGCAGTGTAGGTTGTTTGACAAAACCTGAAGAGACTGGAGTGCTGTGATTGGCCAGGTGCGATTTACACAACGGTAGAAATGCTTGGACCCCTCGTCGACCGATTTAGGGAAGGTGCCGGCGGTTGGATGGATGTCTTTAGGCCGCTTTGGGCAGGAGACGTGTGGGCTCCGACCACAAGTAAGAGTAATCTGAAGAGCTTGTGATGGGCGAGCGCCACGGAGGGTAGCAGTGGATTGTGCAGGCCAACGAGCGATGATAGAGAAGGTGGGCCAGAAGCGTGGGCGGCGGGAAACCAAAGGCCCAAAAGTTGGACCGCGCGGACGGTTGATTTGGACAAATTGATTGCTTTGCGTAAATGGATTTTGTGGAAGAAGTTCCGGTGATAAATGCCAAACGACAGAAAGGCGAGATGTTCGAAAAATTCGAGGCGTTCGAGATGTTTGATGAGAAGGACTGTATAGCTTGAAAGATTTTTATATTTCGATCGACTTGAGCGTCAAATGTATGTCTGCTTCGTTTAAGCGAATTCTGAGAACAGATCGCACCTGCGACTGAGAGAGGGAAAAAAAATGAAAGGAGAGACTTGAGACTAACACCGAAGAGGTGGCATGAAGGAATGAGCGAAGAAAACGACTTGAGAAAGGAAGGTCTCGAGAATGAGGTGAAGAGAGAGAGAGGGGGGGAGAAAAGAAAGAAGGAGGAAGGAAAGGCGATGCGAACGGCTGTTACGAATACGTCGTAGGGATATGTTCGCATTTGAATGAAGGACTGACGACTTGGTGTGCTCCTTCCAGCCAACGCACGCCGAGCCCAGGGTTTGGTACTTCCTTTTTTGTTTCTCACTCACATGTTTCTTTCTATCTTTCTGATTTTCGCCCCTGGCTGGCTGGACCATGGGAGGAGTGCGTGGCCACTGGCACCTCTCCATTGGACGATGGTGGTATGGGCTGCCTAGGAAACAAGCCGGATTCAGGGGAATGACCCGCTAAGAAAGCAACGCTGTACGCTACCACTTAGCGGGAAAGACTTTTCCGCTAGTGCCTGGCCTGGCTCCTTTTTTTCCCCGTAATTCCTTTTTCGTCCCTCTGTTGGCCTTTGCCACTGATGCGCAAAACAACATCCACCAGACTCTTTTGCCTACTGCCCGCGTGCTCTAGACTCTCCCATCGCACAATGAAAGTGAAGGGATGCTCTACGAGAGAACAAGTACGGGCATTTGTGAAAACTTCGCGGTCCTCCGAATCAGAGTAGGCGACAAAAATGACTCTATTTGCCATCTTCCTGATGCCTGAGTAGAGGGAGCCAATTGCCTGAATGCACGAGTACGAGTACAGTTGGGGTACATTCGAGGGCATGTCTTATCTCTTACTAAGAAGTACTCCATGTGTATTGCGCAGAGCGCAGCCCCGTAGATATTACAGGCGCAGGGGGCTGTTTCTTCTATTCTCCATTCTGATCAGCCGCCCTATAATGATAGGTTCTGGTTAGAAGTTACTGCGCTGCGCCTCTGCGATAGAGTGGAGCGAAGCGGCCATCCCAGAAGGGCATCTTGCAAGTACGGAGCGAGTACGTATCTTTTGTAAGTACTTTCTGTCTCCCTAGGTACAGCGCAGAATACAGAAGCGGGTAAAAATGCTCGCAAATCCCACAAGGTCATGAAGTGCGTTGGCAACTTGTCTCCACGCCATCTGCTGTCCTGAGCTGACGTGCGCCGCCCTGATAGCAACGATAAGAACCAAGTGGCAACGCGTTTTTCATTTCGCACTCGTTCTTTTTCTACCATGTATCTTATCACCTACTCTATTGCCTGAGCTGTCCTGCACGGCTCATGCATCGAATGATCTCCGTTGATAATGAACACGTTGAGCTCTTCCAACATTCAAACACACAGCAGCCGTCTTGGGAAAAAACAAAGAAAAAGAAAGAAAAAAAAATAAGAGAAAAAAAGAACCCGAAATCCTTGACTAGTCGTCCCCACAACGGCGACGATCACTGCCCCTAAGTGGTTGCAGGTCGCCCTTGTTCCTGCAGGTGAAACAAAAGCGCTTGTGGAGGCTGAGGCCTTTTATTGGTTGCCAGTTCAAAACTTTGTTTCACCTTGCGAAGCCACAGAACGAGCAGGATTCAGCAGAGAGTCTGCTGGTAGGCGCTGAAAAGGGGCGCCGCTGTTCTGCAAAGTGGACTGTGTTTCAACAGGGAAGTTTATTTTCGGCATGCCCTCTGAATTCCAAAGGCCGGATGATGGCTGTAGGGTAACATGACAGCTCGCGTGGAATGGGCCGCTGATTGATCAATAGGCGGCTTTCGGAGAACAATGGCTAGACGCATGGACTTTGAACCGTTACGGATGTGGACCTTTCGAAGCGGCACATTTTACTAGCCTTCAGCTGCTGATGGACCCTCAAACGGAGACTGGAGACCCGCCCCCGGCATCAGCGGCATGGATGAGATGATTTTAGGATTAACGGCAACCGCACAGACTTTCGGTTATGCGATACTCGTTCTCCGTACGAGTGCAGCCAGCGTGCAAATCAAGCCCAATATTGAAATCAATCCAATATTGTGTCTTTGCCTTGACATACGGAGTACATTCGGAGTACATAGTAGTACATAGTAGTATCTTAGTGCGGACAACTGAGAGATGCATCGTTTTCCCGGAACCGTTTTCTGGTACTGCTTTCTATCATTTGTGTCTAATTGATCCAACCACCGCTTTCTTCGTTGCGCTGTCTCTAGCTCAGCCGATTCGATATCGCAGTCTAACAAAATGGATCGATATCTCACTGCATGAAACTAGCTCCTGCATAGCCGTTTCTTCGAATACTGGCAGGCCGTTACGCCAGCCCACACTGTGAGACACTGTCACTTGATTCCGCCTCTCGAAACAGCTTGGCTTCAGCGAGTCGTGCACTAGTCCTCCGCCATAGACTCATCCTCGTCGCCTCCATTGTCAACTGTGGCGCCGCCATCTCCGCTCTCCTCCTCGTCCTCCTCTTCCCCGTCCGAACTGTCGCTGCTTTCGTCATCCGCCACCCCCACGAGCCGGTCCTCCACCTGGTCTGCGTCAGGCATGTGCGGCAGCTTCGTGGCAAACGCCCTGCGCACAGCCGCGTTGGTGCTTGTGTCCCACACTGTCAGCTTGCCCTTGCTACCAGCCACAGACAGCCGGAAGGCCACCTCTGCGTCCGGCGCAAAGTTGGACGAGAACACCTTTCCCACGTCAAGGTTGCGTGACACCACCATCGTTGGGCCCGAGGCCTGGATGTTCCACAGCTTGACTGTCCGGTCCCCAGAGCCAGTGGCCATGAATCCGGGGATCACCGTGTTGATGTCAAACGAAGACACCGACTCGTCGTGTGCCTGAAGTGTCCACACTGCCTTGGTGGCCACCGGGTCGGCCGGCGCCATGCGCACGTCGTGGTAGTGCACCATGCCGTTCTCGGTCGACACAAAAAAGAAGTTGGGGTCGTGCGGATCCCAGCGCACGTTCTCCACGTCGCTCTCGACACCCCACCGCGGCCGCGTCGCCTCCGGTGCCCGCATGTCCGCCGCCACCACTGTCCGATCATAGCTGCCGCTCAGCAGCACTGTCGACTCCACCGCGTGCCATGCCAGCGAGCACACCTTGTCTGTGTGGTACGTGTACGACTTTGCACACGCCAACGTGTTGAGATCCCAGAGCTTGACCGTTTTGTCGGCCGATGCGGACGCCAGCAGATTGCGGTGCTTGCGGTTCGCTGCCAGCGACAGCACCGCGTCCACGTGGTATTCATCGTTGGCCTTCTTGGCCTTCTTCGACTTCTTCTTCTTCTTCTTCTCTCCACCATCCGCCGCGCTGTTTCCCCGCTGCCCAAGAATGGCATTGGGATACATGCAGTCTACCGTGTCCAGGTCCCAGATCTCAATGTCTGGGTCCATGGACCCGATTGCAACAAAGTTGGCCGCCTTGTCCGCCCCGACACCCGGCTTGCCCACGGCAAGGTCGAGCCATTCAACACACAGAGGGATCGCTGGCAGCATGATGTCGTGGTGCACATACAAATTGTCCGCCCCGTCTTCGTAGACATACACCTCCAAATGCGCCAGATCGTCCTCTACCTTGGCTGCTAGCACGAGGTTGTCGGTTTCGAGAACCTGCAGGTCTTGCCGGTCGTCTTCCTCGTCTTCGGCATCAGCATCGTTCAGAGTGATGTACGGATCCTCCTTATTGGACTCGTAGTACGCAAGCGATTTAATGTTTCCGAATATGGACAAGGGTTGGCTCGCTACGTCTCCGAGATCGCCGTCTTCGCCGTCCTCGTCATCGTAGTGCTCTAGATCGTACTCCTTCAGGTCATCGTCATTGATGTCAATCCTAAGTCAAAACGGTCAGCCAACGTTCTCGCTCCACACATCGTGTTTGGGAACATATGTACTCAACGCACTCTTTCTTAGCCTTAGAGCTCTTTCCCTTTTTCTTTTTGTCCCCGCTTTCATTTGAAGCACCGTCGTGCTGTGTGCTGGATCCACCGGCTACTTCATTGCTCTCCTCCTGCGCCTCATCCAGGTCATCTTGAGCATCGTCTAGTTGAAGCTTTGCTAGCGCAGCTATCCGTTCGAATTCTTGGTCGTTGAAATCATACTTTTGTGGGAACGGCGCAGAGAATCCACGCGGAACCCACGCCGTCGTCGTTATCATTGCTGAGGACATTTTGAAGAACTGTCGTCGAGATGGCAGATTCTTCTCGCGCCTGGTGTTGCAAAGGCTCGTTTTTGCGGCCTCTCCCAACGCTCATAAAAGTCCCACTAAGTCCAGGGAAAAAAAAGTTTCTCCTCAACTTTTTAGTGGACCCAAAGCAGCGGGGCTTATCTTATCATAATTGCATCCAGAAGTTGGTCAACGCCACAGCACTAGCCACAATGGCATATCACAACTTTGTGTTTCCCTTTTTCTCCTTCACGTCGCGTCGCTTCAGTCTTGGTCCTTACGCACCAACTTGGGTCACAATACGACCATGGACCATGATCGTTATAGCTATCGTGGACGCGGCATAAGCAGAGACCGTAACGGCGGCCGGGAGCGAGGAGCTGATCGCGACACCTACAATACAAACTTCAAGCGCCGGAAGCTGAACTTCAACAGACCGCTTCACCACGATGACCGGTCTAATGGCGATCGATCGCAGAACTACGACAGATCCTCCACTCCTCGAGGTCGGCATGGAGACTCGACACCTACAAGGCAAGGTCCTGAGGCGTCCTGGGCTCCTGACGAGGATGACGTTGCGCTAGACCGCGATTGGTATACTGGAGACGAGTTTGGCCACACATTCGGAGACGAGGACCACAACCCGTTTGGCTCATTTGACGACAGGACATGGGACGACAAGGAGAGGCAGGAGAAGGCACAGTTCGAGAAGAAAGTGGGGCGGTTCGACCGTGTGAATCCTCGTGCCCTGCAAAAGCAGAGGGACGTGGACGCATGGGAGACGAACCGGATGCTGACGAGTGGTGTGGCCCAACGACGAGACATGGGGGATAGCTTTGACGATGAAGAAGAAGCAGTGCGCGTGCACCTGTTAGTACACGATCTGCGGCCACCCTTTTTGGACGGCAAAACAATCTTCACAAAGCAGCTGGACCCAGTGCCGGCCGTACGAGACTACCAGAGTGACATGGCTGTATTCAGCCGGAAAGGGAGTCGTGTTGTGCGAGAACAGAGGCAGCAGAGAGAGAGGCAGCGTGCGGCAAAGGATGCGACTGCCATGGCTGGCACGACACTAGGAAACATTATGGGTATTCACGAGAACGGTGACGGTGACGGCGATAGTGCGGTGCCGGTACCGGGCGAAGAGGATGGCAAAGCTCCTGCCACAGCAGCAGGATCTTCAAAGGGAAGCAACAAGTTTTCCCAGCACATGAAAAACAACAACGGGGCGAGCAATTTCAGCCAGAGCAAGAGCTTGCGCGAACAACGCGAGTTCCTGCCGGCGTTTGCTGTGAGAGAAGACCTGATGCGCGTCATCCGTGACAACCAGGTTATCATCGTTGTTGGCGAGACAGGGTCGGGAAAGACCACGCAGCTGACCCAGTTTCTATACGAAGATGGGTACGGAAGCGTAGGCATGATAGGCTGCACGCAGCCGCGTCGAGTGGCAGCTATGAGCGTGGCCAAGCGCGTGAGCGAAGAGATGGAGGTGCAGCTCGGCAGCGTTGTCGGCTACGCTATTCGCTTTGAGGACTGCACAAGCAAGGAGACGCTGATCAAGTACATGACAGACGGCGTGCTGCTGCGCGAGTCTCTGAACGAGCCAGACCTGGACCGCTACTCTTGTGTCATCATGGACGAGGCCCACGAGCGCGCTTTGAACACCGATGTCCTGATGGGCCTTTTCAAAAAGATCCTGCAGCGTCGACGTGACCTGAAGCTGATTGTCACTTCGGCAACGATGAACTCGAAACGATTCTCAGACTTTTTCGGCGGCGCGCCCGAGTTCATCATCCCAGGGCGCACGTTCCCCGTGGACGTCATGTTCCACCGGTCACCCGTTGAGGACTACGTCGACCAGGCGGTGCAGCAGGTGCTTGCCATTCACGTTTCGATGGGTGCGGGCGACATTCTCGTCTTTATGACGGGTCAGGAGGATGTGGAAGTCACATGCGAGCTCGTCCGCGAGCGACTGAATGCCCTAAAGGACCCGCCGAAGCTGAGCATCCTACCAATGTACAGCCAGATGCCGGCCGATCTCCAGGCCAAGATCTTCGATAAGGCGGAGCCGGGCGTGCGCAAATGCATTGTGGCTACCAACATCGCCGAGACCAGCCTAACGGTGGACGGAATCATGTACGTGGTCGATGCGGGCTACTCGAAACTGAAGGTGTACAACCCGCGTATGGGTATGGACACGCTGCAGATAACACCGATCTCGCAGGCAAATGCGTCGCAGCGTTCGGGCCGTGCCGGGCGCACTGGTCCAGGCAAGGCTTTCCGGCTGTTCACAGAGAAGGCATTCAAAGATGAGCTGTATATCCAGACAATTCCCGAGATCCAGCGCACGAACCTCAGCAACACGATTCTGCTGATTAAATCCCTCGGCGTCAAGGATCTGCTGGACTTTGACTTTATGGACCCGCCACCGCAAGATACCATCACGACATCGCTTTTCGACCTGTGGGCCCTCGGTGCGCTGGACAACCTCGGTGAACTGACAGATCTGGGCCGGAAGATGAACGCATTCCCTATGGACCCGCCACTGGCTAAGCTGTTGATCATGTCGGAAGAGTACGGCTGCAGCGAAGAGATGGTGACGATCGTGTCGATGCTCTCGGTGCCGAATGTCTTCTACCGGCCTAAAGAGCGGCAAGAGGAGTCGGACGCGGCGCGAGAGAAGTTCTTTGTCCCCGAGTCCGACCACCTGACGTATCTGCACGTGTACTCGCAGTGGAAGGCCAACGGCTACCTGGACGGCTGGTGCACGCGGCACTTTCTGCACTCCAAATCGCTACGGCGAGCAAAGGAGGTGCGCGAGCAGCTGGTGGACATTATGAAAATGCAAAAGATGGCAATGACCAGCTGCGGCACTGACTGGGACGTGATCCGCAAGTGCATCTGCTCGGGCTTCTACCACCAGGCGGCCAAGGTCAAGGGCATCGGAGAATACATCAACCTACGAACGAGCGTGACCGTGCAGCTTCACCCGACCAGCGCGCTTTACGGCTTGGGGTTTCTGCCCGACTACGTCATCTACCACGAGCTCATCCTGACGTCCAAAGAATACATGTCGACTGTCACGGCCGTGGACCCGCGCTGGCTAGCAGAGCTGGGCGGTGTATTCTACTCTGTCAAGGAGAAGGGCTATTCGGCACGCGAGAAGCGCATCGTGGAGACCGAGTTTAACCGGAAGATGGAGATCGAGTCCAAGATGGCCGAGGACAAGCGGCGCCAGGATGCGCAACGTCAAGCCGAGGAGGAAAGGGCCAACCAGACAGGCTCAGCCACCGGACTCAAGAGCAGCGACGACAGCAAGAAGATTGTCGTTCACGGTGCGGTGCGGAAGCCTGTCGCAAGAAAGCGTGGGCGTGGAATTTGATACACGGCCGTGCTTATCTTCTGGCTGTCTTCGGCTGGCTCTCTAGCTGGCTACATACACTTTGAGGTCACTGCCGCCTACCCTACCTCCGTATTACAAACTCCGCCTCGCCGTCCTGGAGCTCTCGGTCCTCCTTGTCGAGACGTACGACATGCGCGTAACTGGGGCCTCGGTCAATGAGCTGCATGAAGGCCGTGATACTGATTTCGTCCCCCTGGACTTCGCCCTCGACCTAGTGCAAGTCCGTCAGCAAGAAAAAGCAAGGCCACTACTCAGTACGCCCTTGTTAAGCCATGTAGCTTTGCTCAGCCACGCTCTAGAATTACCTTGTTATTTGGGAGATTCTGTACCCAGCCAACGAGTTCATACTGGACAGCATGCTTTCTTGCGAAATAGCTGGCTCAGATTAGCATGATATATCAGTCTCACAGCAGCCACGAGAAGCCGTCCACGTACCGGAAGCCAACGCCTATTCTCGTCCGATTCGAGTCAGCATATCTATTCTCTTTTACTCTCGCTACCTATCAGTCACCTGCCCTTCTTATACTACACACATCTCACCTTGTACTCTGCCGCCATGTACCAAATAGTACACCTTCTAGGTTAGTTAATTGCCTGTCTAGTTTGGAGGCCTATCTCCATACCCTTTTCACGGCCATAGCTTCTGGTATAGGTCCACAGAATTGTAATACCGTTATGATAGAAATTTAATAACTATTTGACCGATTACAATGTATACAGAGTATCTCGAAAAGAGGCTCGATGGTGCCGGCAGTCAATAAACTCCGATCGCCACTCTCGGTCACATGACCAGACACGTGCCGTAATATATGATGTCAATGTGACATATCTGATTTCTTATTCTGTCTCTCCAACATCATTTCCACCTAGACACCAACAACGCTGCGCCCTACTCTCCTGTCACATCTCTTGCCTTGTTTACTGTATACTTTGCGAGAGTTCCCCCCTCTCCTTCAGAACTAGAAGGTGCCTTGAGGATGGAGTCCAACAACTCGGAGACGAGCTCACTACCGCCTGTGCTCTTTGGTCGACCAGGAAAGAAGCGAAAGGTGTACCGACACAGGCACGAAACAGAAGGTAGTCCTGAGTCGAAGACAGACAACCAGCCTACGTCTTCACTTCCCCAGCCGGCTTCTATCGGCGGTAATACAAAGAAGGACGATGACACAGGCACCGAAGGTCAACGACCTGAAGAACAGAAAAAGGACGGTCAGGCGAACATCGAGAACGAAAACAACAGCGTTGATGGCGATGATCGCCAAAGCAGTGACGGAAGCGAAGACAATTCGATTGAGCTTGCATCGTCAACAGTTGCAGAGCTTATGAGACGGCGGAAGGTGCGCAGGCCAAAACTCGGCGGAGTAGAGTTTCGAGGCGGCGATGGCGGGCCAACTTCTTCTTCCCTAAGTATAGGAGAACGGCTGGGAGATTTCAACTTTGATAGTCTCGACATGGACAGTGATTTGGCTCTGCCGTTGGATATCGGCTTGCGATTTGCGCCACAGACTGGACTGATTGGCGATGTCGTGAACAAGCACATGTGAGTGGTAGCATCAAGCCCTCTTCCATTTCGTTTTCCGTTTATTTTTGTTTTCAAAAAGCTTGCATCTTATCACAAGCCCTCTCCCCCCCTTGGTGTAATCTCGATAGAGGCTAATCCTTCAGGGAGGAATATGTAGAAGCTGAAATGGCCAAGCGATATAAAACAGAATCAACACTAGCGGTTGCGGGTACAAGCGGCCGAAATGGCACTTCAGACGGTCCGGGAGCCGGTCCGTTAAGCCTGAACAGCAAAGAGGTGCGCGAGCAGCTTGCGATGAAAGGAAAGCTTCACGAGATCGATCTCGGCGCCGAGTCGCGGGCCCGAAACGTCGCCATGACCGAACGGGCTACACGTCGTCTACGAGGCGACGACACTACCGTCGACGAAGAGGCCGGTAGAGACGAAGACAGTCAGAACCCTCGGTCCGGGAAACGGTCTGCTGGCCGTGGCGGAAACCTGTCGCAACGAGATCGCCGCAACAGTGACGACATTAAGCGAGACCAGATGGTTGAACAGTTCCTGCACGAGAACAAGAGTACGTACCATTGTCATCTGCACTCGCTTATTATTTATTGTCTTCTAGCTTTGCTGCACCTGCTGACTCTCTTTTAGTGGATGTGGATGTGTACGATGTCTCCCGAGAGGCGGCAACAGGAGAGGGACGCCCGGCGGATGACCGCGTAGCTGAGCAGTTTCGCCGGGAGTTCATGGAAGCTCTTGCACAGCGGCTGCGGCGAAAACGCCGCCCTCTGGGCCCCCCCGCGAAACCAAAGGTCCGCAACGAGGAAGAAATTCTCCGAGGCCCCAAGCTGGGTGGCAGCCGCAACGTGCGGTCGATCATGCGCGACAAGCTACTGCAAAAGCAAGAGGAAGAGAGACAGAACATGCCAAAGTACGAACAGGAGCTACAGGAGCAGCGGCGTCGTGCAAACCGCCGACGGTAGGACGGTGCGCCCAAGCAGTATGGATGAATATTGTAATCTTGGCGCGATTAGAAGTGTCAAGCTAGGCATTTTCCTACGCAGTGCGGCAAAGCATGCTTCTCTCTTTTCTCTTTCTTCTTGTTTTTTTCTCATGTCTTTCTTGTCTTTCTTGTCTTTCTGCTACGACAGATCTTTCGGAGCCTGGGAGGAAGGCGCAGACTGTCAGCGCCTTCCTTGGGCAATGTCAAAAATAGAGGGAAGGAACGGGATGGGCTTGATAATAAGTGAAACCGGCAATGGCGCTTCTCTGATTCTCTCCTTATTCTTTCCGCCCCCTTGAACAAATTTCGTAGCGCTTCTTGTTCTGCTTCGGCTTCTTACTCTGCCATGCCTGTTGCCATGCCTGTCGCAGACCCGAGGCCCTCCATTGCACAGTCATGTACCACAATTCATATTAGCTACCCGAAGGAGGCGAGATAAGAATATTTCGGCAACGCCCGGCTTATTCCTTGCCCTTAACACATCTACGAGATCTTAATACTTACCCTTGCTCGATGGCCACGTACCCCTATCTTTATACGGCTCAGCACCAAACACCAAATACAACCTTACGGCAGCCATTTGAACCGGCTCTCTCCCATTCTTCCTATTTTCCCGTCTTTCTCTGGCCAGACTTGTGTGATTCACCCCTGACTTCCATCGAAATCCTCTCCCGCGTCCTGCTCTGCGAGTCCTGGCCGGTCAATGAAGTACGGGTATTACTGGTGGCGCCACCTCGCCATACTTGTCAGTTTCTGCTCTCCATCGCCAACTAAAGGCTCTAAGCACCAGTTGTTGACTATCAGCTAGACAGGGTTGCTCTGGCAGCAAGCCTCGACATCACAGCTCAGCACGGATGGTTTAATAGCCCCGAGCGTACTGCAGACGTTCCGCCAAACGCGCCTCATTCGCTACAAACACAGCCATCGGTTTCAACGGGCTGCGGGACGGAGAAACCTGTCAGAGTTTGCTTCTCTGGCCTGGCTTCCTCATGCCAAGAGCTGGGGTGCTTAGTAGTACGAGTACAAAACTCTGGATATCCAGTATGCAGCCCCACAAGCCACGCACAGGGGATTGTTTCTCGGAGTCGTAAGTAATATGAACGTGGCCGTTGCCTGTCAAGGATACGGAGCCGAACCCTCGCGTCTTTTGCCTCATCTGCGGGAAAGGGCGTACGAGCACTGTGTACGGCCCAATGAAACACAAAAGCATGGCTTCTCTTTTACCTCGTGGATCTAGGCCAGGGGTCAAGCGGCCCTTATCAGGTCTCTGCCGCTCGACTTAAGCTCACATGATGGGGCCATTATCAATGCATCGATGACATATTGTGTTTCGAATGAGCAGGCCACACAAAGCCCTCCTTAAGAGATAGCTACAAAGTGCAACCTTCCAAACGAGGAAAGTTCTAGAGGCAACACACAGACGGTGTTTTCTATTTGAATAACGTGGAAGCGTCTCTCTACTTCCAGGAGGACCCTCCAAGCCATTCTAGTGTGCGGTTAAGGAGTACGAGTAGTCAACCCTGCGATCGACTACAAGGATCAAGGTGGCGGAAGGGGGATCTCTACCAGGAACATGGTCGCACCATTCACTTGGACAGTTGCAAAATGAATTCCCCTCAGTATAGCGAAGTGCTAACCTAGGGAGGCAGTGATTAAGTTGAAGCTCAGAACCAGTCCGTCCAATCATCGCAAGCGGCCAAGTACCCTTATAGCTGTCGTGTGTCGTCGAAACGATACGTTCCGTTAGAGATGCTCTGGTTCACTCCGTGGTACGGCACGGTCATTCAATTGTGGAAATACCAGCATTAGGTTTTTATACGAGGCCTTATACGAGAACAACTGGCCGACATCGTCCTTGTCAACGCAGAGTGTGGGCAATGCCCACAGTGAAATAGCTAGCCGAAGCTCAGGATGGACAAACTAAGAGTACGGGTGTACGGTTTCATCGCTTTTCGATGCTTCTATCGACGACACACCTTTATGCTTTCACATAGTAGTAAGGTACTATGAAGTCTCACGGAAGAGAGCGTTGAAATAGCTCATACACCCTGTTTGGGACCTGGAGGCCTCGGTCCTTCAGTTCACCAAGCAGTTCTGGATGGATCGCAATGCAAATACGCCCATTCGGCCTGGACACTACTATTCCTAGTGGCCGACCACACTACTCGTACCTCTGTGCCTGGCCCAAAGACTGAGTAGTTTCTACGAACACATGCGATAGCACGTCACAAACCAGGGCCAAAACTGTTTCACCTACAACAGTGGCGAATGCAACCCAGCAAAAAGTCTGTGGGTCCACGTTCCACACGGCCAACGACCCCACCACCCTGGACAAGTTCCCCGCTGGTGGTATTTTTGGCTCGCTGCAGAAGGCATAACCGCCTTTGCACAGACAGCTATAGTCTGGAGATCAATGCCGAGCCCAGAGGCGAGGCAACGATGCCGTTTTGTCAAGAGCCGCCTTGTACCGGCTCCCGCCACCGGACGGCTGCAACATGGTTTCCACGGCCTGCCCGCCCTATTTGACTGCGACGACAGCCCAATGCTGGCAGTCTAGACCTGCGGTAGGCAGCAGCCCCTGCATGATCTGACATGCATGTTTTCGAATAATGCCGGCAAAATGACCGGTCTATGCCTTCTGCACGCGACCGCCTGAATAAGGCCGGTTTTGGAAGGCAGCCAATCCAGGGGACACGCAATTAAGGGCCCGGTGTACTCGTACACAGCAGAAGCCCAGCCCCAAAGAGCAAGAACAACAGCACGCCATCTTTCCCCCTTTTCTCTCGCTCCCTTGGCCCCTTGGCCCCTTGTCCTTGGTCCCTTGTACTCGTACCCGTATTTGAGCAACAGTCTGCGAGGATAAGGGCAAAGACAAGAAATCGACAGACCCTTGGAGAAAGGCAAAACATGGGACCCGCATCTCCATATCACAAGACACCCCCTTGTCGGCGACCGCCACACAGAGCAGGCGTTTAATCGCGCTAATGCTCAGATTCATCCACGCAGCCTTCTGTGCTGCGGCACATACGTCGGGAAAGGCCGCGGATGGCAGTGGTTGGTGCAAGCAGCGTCACGATCGTGCCAGAAGTCAGTGATCTGCCTTGTAGGCCAGATCATCTGCGACCCTCGTTTTCTCCACGAGCAGAACGAGCTGGCCGGAGCAGAGAGCAGCAGGGAGGGCCAGCATGATAAGCACGAGCACGGAGAAGGGGGGCCGGCAGGCCTTGCTGCCACACGTATGCTGGTCGAAACGTCCTTTGTGGCTCACGCCGACTTGCTAGCCTCAACAGCGTGTCATCGAGAAGGGAGGAGACAGAATCCAGAAAAAAAGGATCTCCCCTGGTGGCTCCCTCCCGTTATCGGGATCAACCCGTTTTCTATGGACCATAACGTCGTGCAAGGCGACTGCTAACAAGGTCATTGGTCCAGCTGCCTTCCGTCTCCTGTGCCTGCCTTGTCCCCTCGCATGCACTATGCGTACGCCCAGTTGGCCGAAAAAAAAAGAGAAATCGCGTCGTCGTTGGTAGACCGAACCAGGCCGAACCCCTGCAACCATATTCTGCCCCCCCCCTCCAGACAGATCGACGTACTCCGTACAAGATACATAACAACCACCTCTCCACCCCGCCATGACTGCTGCTCCTTGCTGTCTGCCGTCGACCTTCTCGCCCTTTGACCACCCCCATACTGTTCCTCTGGCCAATCTTTTCCCCGACTTGGTCGTAGCAACTGGTTTCACCACCAAAATAAGTAACGCAGTCACTGATTTTGCTGTTTTCCCAGTGATTCGCATCATCATCTGCTCGCCCTGAATCCTCCCCTCCCTCTGCCTTTTTCTGCTGGCCGGCTGAAACATCCAAACGCACATTCTATTTAATTCGCAATCTACTTAAAAGGTCGTTCCATCTTTCATCGGCTGAGCCGTACCTGCCATTGTTCAAATCAGTTCGCTACTTTCGGCTGTGTCTAAAACTTGCGCAACTCGCTTTCTCAGCCACCTTGATCGCCTACCTGACTGCATACCAAGCACTTGTTTCCAGCATCGTTGACACGTTTCAGCTGAAAGATGTCGAAGCTGTTTATCGGGTACGTCTAAGAACACATGGCCGGCGATTCATAACCACATGGAAACGAGCTGTCCCTTTGTTGCATGCCTCATCTTATTGTTTGCCGTGTTTTATACCCGCTGACAAGCTATTCCGCAGAGGCCTTGCGTGGCACACAGAGGAGGGGACGCTGCGACAGAAGTTTGAGGAGTTCGGTGTGGTGGAAGAAGCTGTATGTCAAACAACCCCGACATAACGTCCTTCCCCCTTTAGCCAGGCTTCCGCCATGTTACCTGCCGATGGAGGATAGGAAGGGGCAGGAGGGAACTGGGTAAGAGCGAAATCGTTTGGTCTTCTAACCCTATTTTGTTATCTTCGCTCCGCCATCGCGCAATACTGTAGGTGGTTGTCAAAGATCGGGACTCTGGTCGCAGCCGAGGATTCGGCTTTGTCCGCTATACGAATGATGCCGATGCTCAGGCGGCGATTTCGGCGATGAACAACGTTGAGTGAGAGAGACAGGATTATCTTCCATCAGCTTCGATGCTTGTCATCTGCAGAAGAGCGCTGGCCCTGACATGTGTGCTGCTTCCGCACTTTTTAGGTTCGATGGACGAACGATTCGAGTTGACAGGGCCTCGGACACCGGCCCAAGAGGCGGTTTTTCCGGTCGTGGCGGCGGTGGCTACGCCCCCCGAGGCGGCTTCGGTGGCGGACAGCAGATGCAACAGGCGCCCTACGGAGTCGCACCGCAAGCATACCAGATGGGTGGCCCGCCAGTGTACGGCCAGCCGTACGGTCGAGGGGGCTATCCGGCCCAGGTTCCCCAATATGGCGCTCAAGCTGCTCAAGGTATGACACAGGGTGACCAAGTAAATCATCAAAATGAAGGCCCAGGACTGACTTTGAGCAGGTTGGGGACAGCCCGTCTATGGGTATCCTGACCAGCAGCAATCTCCGCCCCAGCAGCATCAGGGGCAACAACAGCCTCCCCAAGGTGGCCAGGGCTACTAGTGTGAGCCGGTTTGGCCGGGTAGAACGGGCGGCCAGGAAATCGAACCGCTCTATCCGGCGGCTCTGAGAAACCAAAGGGGCCTTTAGGAGTCCAATTTTAATCGTCACGGTGCTTTAGCAAGGGGGGCATTCTCTCTAACATGGAGAACCGGGCTATCGTCAAAGCCTTGTGTTGAAGTTCGTGTTGATTATCAGTATCATCTTGCCGCTTTGGTTCATTTTCACCGGCACTGCTAGGTGAAATCAAGTGATAGCCAGCAGCACCAGCCAGTCTATCCAATAGTTGATAGGAATCCTTTTGAGTTGCAGTATGTTCCTCGCCACGCATTCTTGCGCCCTCCCAGCTTTCTCAAGGCTCACTGTCCTTTTCTGCCCGTGTCTGCCTTCCAATTTTTTTACAGTAAGAATCTGTGTCGTTGTCGTGTTGCCTTTTGCCCTGGTTTTCTTTTTCTCTCTTCTCTTCTTCAGGTCATCATGTTGTGTCAACAAAAATGAGAAAGTGTTGTTATGTTATTTGATTTTGACTGCGGCCAGAACTAAATACAGAGAGATTGGAGTGTTGGTGGAGATTAGGGCTAAGAAGGAGGAATGGGAAGAAAAGATTGTGTGAATGGGAAGAGACGATATGTCCTTGCCGACTTGGAGAGGAGGCCAGGGAACAACTAAAAGCGAGTTTCGGGACAAAGTTTGTTTTTCCCTTTAAACGAGTACTTCATTGTTCTTCTCTACATGCCCGGGGGCGTTCTCTTCACTTCTTCTTCTGTTTCTCACTACATTGCTAAAGCTTCCTCGAGCTCCGAACTCCGAACTCTGAACTCTATTGATTGACTGAAGGTAAATGGAGACGCGCGCGCACATGCTTATTCTGGCTTGCCTCAACATCACAAAGACTCCGCTTGTTCCGCTACCGCTTCTGCCGCCTCAGCTGCGTTTCCTTGCGAATGCCGTTCGTTGATTGCCCGAACACGGCTCGACAAGTCTGTGATGTGCTCGTCCCCACTCTCAGGACTCAGCTCGTCCAGAGCTACTTCCAAGCCCCAAAGATAGTCTCTATTTGGGCCGCTTGGACCCGAAGAACGAAATATGTGCTCGGCGAGAGTCTGGACGTCCTGAGGACCGGTGAATTGAGCGTTGTCTGGCGTGCCAATGTACACCATCGTGCGAAAGGCGGGCGACTTGTCCGCCGGATAAAATGGGGTGTAATGAATGGTGTAGCCGTTGATCTCGCGGATGTCGAGATATTGTCTAACCTCTGCAGCGTGTTCGGCATCTATCCGGTAAGCTACTCCCCATGTCTTCTCCGAGGCCGAGGCGTGGTGGTCGGTGAGGCTCTCCCAGAATGAACGCTCAATCAGCGTCACCACACGGCCAGGTGCTTCAGGTGTCCCACGATGGTCCTCACTTGCACGCGGCCACCTTTTGTCAGCCAGAGGCTATTTCTGGAGGTCCCACCTCCCTTCACTGGTTAGCAAGTATCTGCGGAGTGCTCACCTAGCCTATCGCAAAGGTCAGATCTGTACGACGGATAAGAGGGAAAGCTTGAAAGTTTGAAGGCTTGCACGATTCATGTGGTTCTCCTTCGTACCTGCCAGAATCTTCGAACATAACCTTCAACCCATCCTGGAATTCTCCTGTCTGTCAAGAAACCATCTCAATCAGCGAGAGAGCTCACAGTAACGGGCCTGTCCAAAACCTCTTCACAGCTCTAGCGGCATAAGACAGGAAGAACAGATAGTTACCGTAATGAGGAGGCGGCTTCCAAATTAGGCTTCTGCAGAGGGAGTTAGAGCAACAGAAGCAACAGAAGGAACCCAATGCACGGGTATCAGACAGAACAGCCCGCCAACAAAGGCGGCTGAGAAAGCTGAGCTGGTATGCCTCACCCGTAGCCAAAAATCCAAAATTCACCGGTAGCAGCCGCAGCCGCAGCCGCCACAGCTGCGTCATTGAGGGTGTTGGCTGGCGGGGCTTCGAGGTTTGTCATTTGCAAGAATGTGAGAGTCGCCCAATGCTTTATAGAATGCAGGAAACGGAGCCGTAGTTCGTGCAAATAGTCTTCAAAGTCCCAGGCCAGACGAAGTGGTTCAATGAGCCCGGAAACACAAGGCTGAAAGCAAATGAAAGAGGGGGAGGAGGGGAGAAAGGCGCAAAAAACTGCGTGTATTTTAGAATGGAATTCCGCGATGAGGCTGATCCAGAAAAATGAAAGAGCAGGGGTTGGCTACTGGTTTACGGACGCCAACTGGTAGCCTCTTACAAGCCGAAAAGTGGCACCTGGACCGCTCGGCAGCTATCGTCTTATGAGTACTTATGTACTCCGTAGAATACAGCAAAGCCTAGCGAGGTGCGATTTACGACGTATTTAGCCTTACCTCTGCTGTACGAGTACGGAGTAGGCCCTCTTCACTCCAACTACCCCACTAAAATATAACGTTGCGGGGTCCTGACGCTGAGCAACTGGCAGAAATGCTGCGGTTTACCCAATAGACCTGCCAAGCCTTGTATAGATTTGTCGAGGCAACAGCGAACTGCCAGCAACTGCTGTATCTTACTATGCATTGCATTGGCACCCTTGGCAGCTGAACCTGGCTTGGTGGCAGCGCCACGGCTTGCCGGGTCTCAATGATAAGCCCTAGTGGTCCCCCAAGCCTCGCCCAGGAGAAAGCCTACGGAGTACTCTGTATGGAGTATGGGCTCTGCGCCTTGCCTCGTTGCGGACCGGTCTCCACGCCACCCCTCTTTCCTAAGATTACAGCCTCCCCATCCTACAAAACCGATATGAATTTGCGCCTGCCTCGTTTATCCAGTGCTCTTCGATTCCGGCTAGCTGTCTAGAAAACAGATCTTGCCACTGCTCTTCTCTTTTCAGACTCAACCGGTCCTCCCGCGACACAAGATACATAGTAGGCCAACTCTGAAACGTGTATGGACCCCCCGCCTCCCTTCCCTTGCTTCACCTTCTTTGGCTCAATGAAAAGGCGCCAGCTACATAGCAGACGTCAAGCTTTACGACGTAGCTGTTCTGTCATCGATCTCGATCTCTGCCTTATCCGCCCCCAAACCATCGCCGTCCTCGCGCAAGCAGCTAGGCAACTCCAGACTCACCCTTGACTAACAACCGAAGCAATAGCGCCGAAGAGCTACGCCGCGCAACGACCGATGGCGTACAATCGTCCGTACAACCCGGACGAGCTGCCCAGGTAAGAATAGGATGCAGACGTAGCCACCCTCCTGCTCTTTTCCTGCTCTTTGCCATTGCTAATTACGGTCTTCATCAGGTTCGCCGAGCCGGAACAGGCAAGTAGGCCCCCTACCAACTGACGAGCCTGCCTCGAGCCTCTTTTTTCCCTTAGCCGGCGTGCTGACTAGTAACTGTTGCACGGAACAGAAAGGCGGAAACAAGACGCCTCTATCGCCCACCGAAGACTATCGCCGGCGGACTCCGGCCCCGGCCCCAGCCCCGGCCTCGGTCTCGCCACATCAGCAGAATTTCCGTCCCCAGCCTCGCCCACAATACACGTCGCCCCCACCTCAACAGCAGCATCAACAGCAGCAACAGCAGTACCGCCATCCAGCCCAGCGTCCCATATCGCCTGCCGTACCCCCGCGCGAACACTACTACAGTGATGGACACGGCCCTTCACTGCCCAGCGGACCACGCAATGGCGGAAACACGGTGCCGCCGCCTCGATCCCCCATTCCGCCTCATCTGGCACAGCAACCACTTTCGCCACCACCAGCGCCGGTCATGTTCCAAACAGGCGAAACCCTATCCCGGGAGCAGCTGATACGGCTCTTCAGGGACCTCGATAAACAGGGTAAGTGGGCGTTTACGGAGCTCAACTCTCTCACCTTTCCTCCTCTTCTCTCCTGTCTGGGCATTTGAGCTGACACGGCTACAGCAAAGGGATATGTCACAGAGACACAGCTGGCCGAGACGCTTGTCAATGGCGACGCTACCAAGTTTGATCCTGTGACGGTGAACATGATGGTGCGGATGTTTGACAGCAACCGAAACGGCGAGCTTGAATTCGACGAGTTTGTCGGTCTCTGGCGCTTCCTCGAAAAGTGGTGTGACATCTTCAACAAGTTTGACGCCGACCACAGCGGCACCATTTCGCTGTCCGAGTTCAAGGCCGCCCTGGTCTCCTTCCAATACCGCCTCTCAGACAGCTTCGTTGAGTTTATCTTCCGCATGTACGATAACGGACACAAGGGCGTCATTACCTTTGATATTTTCATGCAGTCGTGCATAACGTTAAAGCGCATGACGGACATTTTTAAAAAGTACGACGACGACCGGGATGGCTTCATCATTATTAATTTCGAAGACTTTGTCACAGAGTTCCTTCGCCAGCTCCAGAGAATGACTGCACCTCTCAATGAGAGAAAGAACTGAGTGGCTCATCCGCAGTAGCTGCCTTTGTATCTTGTATGCTATCTCCTTGTTCCATGGAGTCATGTGTCCATCTATCTGTTGCCGTTTCACAATTTTTGGGGGGTTGGTTGTATAGTTGCCTCATGTGCCCTCCTTTGAGGCTTCACAGATGTCCTGAATATGGATACCCTTATTCTTTTCCAACTTCTACGCAGACCTGTGCTTAGGACTGAAATTGATGGAGTATTTTATTTGATAGCTGCCGAGAAAACATATCACGCATTGCATTCTCTACAGTCTCAGAGAAAGAGATGGCAGCGCTGCACCTTCCGAGGCCGCTCGCGCATAATTGTGTGGCCGTGTACTACGAGCTCGTGCCTTGTGCCCTATTTTACGATTCGTCGATTGCATATTGACAATGTTGTCGTGGGCGAGCCCTGACAAAGTAGCACAAGGAGGCTTGTATAAAACCCAAAGAGATAGATAGCTCTTCTGCAGCACATAAGCGACGTCCCTGAGCCGGAGACAATCGATAACGGGGGTGACCGTGAAACGAAAGAACGGGGATGATGTCTTCGGATTGTCTCAGCCTCGAACTAGACCTGCAACCTGTACTCAAGTCCGATGACCGACTCGCTTTGACTATCGTGATTCTATGTATCTCATGACCGATGTT